>JACXGM010009984.1:12913-26958 GCA_016801145.1 Umbra pygmaea | reverse complement strand
AATCATAATGTTCATTTATACGCGTTTAGTTTGTTTCATTTTTATGTGTGTTCCATCGTGACGCATGTCTTAACCATTTTGAAAGGTGCAATACAATCAATTTACGCAGAACATTTGCCCATTTACAATTACATTAATAGCGACATCTGTAGATTATCAGATACAGTCAAGTCTAATGGATGGTTATAAAAAGCCATTCATTCACAATGCGTATTGATGCAAAATGACTGATCTTGCGCTGTTAGAACATAATAATAATAATAATAATAGCCTAATAGTGCATTTTTTTTGTGGCGCCTGTCATAATAACAGGATTTCTGGCGACTGGCACTTTCCACATGGAATTGGCTGACATTCACAGTGTCTGCAAACTTTTGCCACTCCAACGCCTTTTTGGCATTAGTAATGGCCACACTGTGCCCTCCAAACAACATTTTCCTCCTCTTTTACACCTTGCCAACAATTTCTACTTCACATTGAGGGAAGTTTCTTTTTTGGTTTTCCTCTCTCTGTTTGCCATGATTTCTCAATGAATGAATATTAATTTCGGGGCGTTACACTGAGTATTTATGGGCAATTATGGGCGTGACATGCAGCCGCAAAAGCTGTGCCACATTTAGAGTTGATTGTGATTTATAAAGGGAAAATGGCATAGAACGTGCATGCGCACGGTTTTATAAATCTGAATATTTTGTGCGTACGCACGTCCTATATTTCGTCTCTACGCCACTTCGTGCCGCGAATCCACCACAAAGTTTTATAAATGAGGCCCCTGGAAACTGCTTTCCTCTTACATTTTGTGTATGTATGTTGATTGTTTCTCCCCTACTAGGCTTGGTCCTTCAGTACATGCTGTCACATTAAATAGTCTGCCCTAGCTTCAGCCATAGAGCTAGTGTTGCAGTCAGCCTATATCTCTATTGCAATGTAAAGATAATAATACATTAGGTCCATTTTATATTATCACATCTTCTCTGCTGGCCTGGATACAGCTGCGGTCCTACTATTCACTCTGGCCCTCTCATCCCACCTTTAACAACTTGATTTTCATGGTGAGCACAGAGCAGTCATTTCCTGGTTTAGTGTTCTATTATATAAAAATGTATACACTCTTATACATTATTTAGTACTATTTAACATGTGACTTTGAAATGTGTATCAATAAAGTTTAGAAAAACTATTACAGTGCTTATTTCTTCTGTCATTAATGGAAGGATGGGGGTTAGAATACAAAAAAGCTGATTCTGGCACTGATCTGGTACATTTGGCCAAGTTTTGGGTGCCGGGATCTGGGCCAGAGTACTCGGGCCAGATCTGGACCGTAATTCAATCTGACACTGGGCCAGATCTGGGGGCCGGATCTGGGCCAGAGTACTCGGGCCAGGTCCAGGCCGTAATTCAATCTGACACTGGGTCGGATCTGGGGGCCGGATCTGGGCCAGAGTACTCGGGCCAGATCCGGACCGTAATTCAATCTGACACTGGGCCAGATCTGGGGACCGGATCTGGGCCAGACATTTTGGGACACTCGGGCCAGATCCGGTCCGGATCAGTTTTGCTACCTGGGTAGCTAACAGCTAATTTAGCCAACTTGTATACAACTTACAAGTAATTATATATCTAACGTTACTTTGCTGTTTTAATGCAAACAACTATATCACGTGTGTAACTATGTGATCAGAAATAGGCAAATGCGTTTACTACTGTACCCGAGGTGTTCATATCCGTGTCCTCTTCATAACGTTGGTTGGTGGGTAAGTCCGACTCCGCAGAAACTGTTTGCAAAATACTTCTGTTCCTTAAAATGGAACCTTACGTTTTCTTCTGTGAGTTTTTAAATGGCAGATCGCAAACGACTTGAAAGTTGCATATACTGCCACCTACTGTACAGGAGTGTAAGGCCAAGCAAGGATGTTGGATTTAAATTACTCCTGCCTCTCTAACCGGTAGGCGTGGCTTGGGAGTGGCTTCGTAGAGCACTGAAGCAAGTGCATTCATCCAATTTCACCCAAACTACATTTTCTGGCTTTTCTTGAACCAGAAGGCACCAACTTATAAACTTTATAACATTTCTAATACATAAAAGACCCATTTCAAATATATATTAATCTGTCCAGCGGTGAAGTATTCCTTTAAGTAAGGCTAGTACTAAAAGAAAACTAAGACAGATAAACTGGTGATGAGGTTCGACGAATTAACGCTGCAGTTGTTTGGAGAGAACGACATTGTCACGCCTGCACCGATTGGGGAGCACAGAAGGCGCTCCGATTCAATAGAGTACTGACTGTCATGTTTTGTGGTATTGTTCTATGGGGCATTCTAAGTGAGTGCTCTATCTCTTTGCACAGAGACGCACACAGGTGCCATCAATCCTGACTGATTACTAGCAGACAGGGACAGGTTAAAAGCCCAGGGTTTGTTGTGCTTCCCTGTCGATTCTTATTTTGTTACAGCATCTCATTGCTGAGCTCTGTGTGCTCACAGTGGCTATCTTTGGTTACTTTATTAAATAAATGCACTTCATGGTATTCACCTGCGCTTGCCTCCTATCGTGATTGGTAACAGAAGAATCAACCTATTCCATGGAAGCAGCAGGGAATCAGAATGTCAAGGAAGCCCTGGTTGAAAGGGACAGGGTGCTACAACAGCACCACAACTAGCTGGGCAACCTGGAGGTGGCGGTGGAGGAGATACTCCAGCGGATACGGAGCATGGAGACGCATGTATCCCCCGCACCCATCAGTCCAGGATCCACCGAGCCAGAGGGAGCTTCGGAGCGACCCAGCCGAGGTTGGGAGGTCGCCCTCCCCGAGCGGTATGACCGCCACCCTGAGCACTGCCGCAGCTTTCTGTTGCAAACGGACCTATATTTCTCCAGTCAACAGGATCGTGCAGGATCGGATCGGGCGGAGATCGCCACCACGATCTCCCTCCTAACTGGGAAGGCCTTGGAGTGGGCTACCGCTCTGTGGGAGAACTTGGGACCCGAGATGCATAACCATGCGAGTTTCACCACCTTATTCAGGGCCGTTTTTGACCACACACCTGTGGGGCATGAGAGGGGCGATTGGTTGCTTCATCTCCGACAGGGCTTCAGGACTGCAGCCGAGTACGCCCTGGAATCATGACCCTGGCCTCCTCCAGCGGGTGGAACGAGGCGGCTCTCTTGGCATTATTCCGAGAGGGACTCCGGGAGGAAGTAAAGGTGGAGCTGGCTTGTCAGGATGACGAAGCCACACTCGATCAGCTAATCCAGATGGCAGTGAAATTGGATTGGCTGTTACGCGCCCGGATAAAGACCCTGACGAGCGCCACCCTGGCCTTGAGTAATCCGGTTCGGGAGGAACCTATGGAGATGGGTGCCACCTAACTGACATCCACTGAACGGGGACGACGTCTCCGCCTCGGGCTCTGCTTCTATTGTGGAGAGGAGGGACACCTGCTCGCCCAGTGCCCCACATCAAGAGGACAGTTGCGCACGACGGAGAGCACACGGCCTCCCTACGGAAAGGCGGTGGTGTTGGAGTGGTCCATTATGTGTGTGGACCTGGAGGTGCCTATTCCAGTATTGGCGGTTGATGGTCGTCTGATAGGTGAGGGTCGGATCACCCGCCGGACAGTTCTGATGGTGATGAAAACGGGGGAACAGCACACGGAGAGCATCTGTTTTTTTGTATCACCTCTAAGTCACATTCAATTGTCTTAGGCATGCCGTGCTTAACTGCTCACGTTCCTGTCGTAGATTGGAGGGCTAAAACAATACTTTCGTAAGCTCCTGAATGTGCGCTAACATGTCGGCCTGTGTCTCTTCTAACAACGTTGGTGGAAAGCCCCGACTCTGCTCGGGACCTTTCCTCTTGTGTTCCTCCAGAATACCAGGACCTTGGAGAGGTGTTCTCACGGAGCAAAACATTGACGCTGCCAACGCACCGGCCTGGGGACTGCGCCATCCGGCTCCTTCAGGATGTAACGCTGCCCCGCAGCCATGTCTATCCCTTGTCCGTCGAGGAAACTAGGTCAATGGAGACGTACGTGCAGGAGAGCCTGGCGCAGGGACACATCCAGAAATCCACCTCTTCCGTCTTCTCCAGTTTTTTCTTCATAAAGAAAAACGATGGTGGGCTTCGGCCTTGTGTGGATTATCGGGTGCTGAACGCCATCACCATCAGATATAGATACCCGCTCCCCATTATACATACTGCTGTGGAGGCTATGAGTGGTGCTCGTTGCATTACCAAGCTGGACTTGCGCAGCGCCTACAACCTGGTGCGCATACGGGAGGGTGACGAGTGGAAGACCGCCTTCAGCACCACTTCAGGGCATTACGAATACCTCGTCATGCCCTATGGCCTTACCAATGCCCACTCCGTGTTTCAGGCCTTTGTGAATGAGGTTTTTCATGATCTGCTGGGGAGGTATGTGATTGTATACATTGACGACATTCTTGTGTATTCGGCTACATTTGCCCTGCATGTGCAGCAGGTGCAGGAGGTGTTGCACAGACTACTCAGTAAACATCTGTATGCTAAACTGGAGAAATGTTGTTTCTCCAGTTGTTCCATCGCTCTTCTGTGGCATTTCTAGGGTAACACATTACCGCAGCAGGATTGGAGATTAAGGTGGATAAGTTGGAGGCAGTACAGAAGTGGCCGGTGCCGCCGACCGTCAAGGATCTGCAATGATTCCTGGGATTTGCAAACTACTACCGGCATTTCATCCAATCATTTAGTTCTGTAGCGGTGCCTCTGACGGCTCTGCTGAGGGGAGGCGTGCGCCGGCTCGTCTGGTCTCCGGCGGCAGAGGCTGCCTTCTGGGCGCTGAAGGAGAGGTTTACCACCGCCCCCATCCTGCGTCATCCAGACCCTAACCTGCCATTCGTGGTAGAAGTGGATGCCTCCGAGGTCAGCATAGGAGCCATCCGGTCTCAACGGCAAGGTAACCCGCCCAAACTGTACCCCTGTGCTTTTCACTCCAGGAAATTGACATCGGCGGAGCGTAATTACGCAGCGGGAGACAGGGAGCTCTTGGCGGTCGTGGATGCGTTGATGCGCTGCCGGCATTAGCTGGAGGGGGCCAACCATCTGTTCCTGATCTGGACCGATCATTGCAACCCGGAGCACCTTCGGACGGCCCGATGATTGAACACGCGTCAAGCCAGGCGGGCTTTGTACATGACCCGGTTTGATTTCACTATGTCTTACCGTCCGGGGTCGAAAAACGAGAAGGCGGATTCCCTTTCCCGCATGTTTGAGGGGGCCATGGAGAGCAGACCTGAGACGCCCTTGGTCTCTCCGGTGCGGATTGTCGCACGTATTGTGTGGGAGTTCGACAAAGCCATTCGCAGGGACCAGGGAGCGGCCGATCCTCCGTGTAATTGCCCTCCGGGTAGGGTCTATGTGCCTCCTGCCTTCAGGGACCGTCTCGTCGTGTGGGCTCACAAATTGCCCACCATGGGACACACCAGAGTCCTGCGAACACTACAGGCCCTGCGAGAGAAGTATTGGTGGCAGGGAATGGAGAGGGAGGTACGCCGATATGTATCGTCCTGCGCCACCTGTGCCCGGTGCACCAGTCCACGCCACAAACCATTTGGTAAGCTGCTTCCTCTTCCCATTCCACAAAGACCTTGGTCACACATGTGTTGATCTCCTCACCTATCTCCCTGTCTCTAAAGGCTACACCACAGTGTTAGTTGTTGTGGATCGGTTTTCTAAGGCTTGCAAACTGATACCTTTCCCTGGTCTGCCTACCGCATTCGAGACTGCAGAAGCCTTGTTTTAACAGATATTCCGCCACTATGGCTTACCGGAGGACATCCTGTCGGACCGCGGGCCCCAGTTTACGTCTCGCGTATGGAAATCTTTCATGAGGCGGCTGGGAGTTGCTGTTAGCCTCACGTCAGGATACCCCCCACAGTTGAACGGACAAACAGAGAGGACCAACCAGGAGATTGGGTGGTTCCTCAGATCTTACTGCCATGACTGCCAGGGCGACTGGGCTGACATCCTCCCTTGGGCTGAGTATGCCCAAAATTCCCTGCACCACTCGGCGACTCAGCTAACGCCTTTTCAGTCCATTTTAGGGTTCCAGCCCCCTTTGGCCCCCTGGCATCCGGATACTGACCAAATACCAGCGGTGGACAAATGGTTCCGTCGGGCGGAGAGGCTGTGGGCCGCAGCGCACACACGGCTGTAGCGCGCGGTTAGACGGCACCGCCTGCAAGCCGATCGTCATTGTATGGAGGCCCCAGACTTCAGAGTGGGTGAGAGGGTCTGGGTTTCTACGCGGGACATGCCGCTACATGATCGGTGTAGGAAACTGTCGCCCTGCTACATCGGGCCTTTTCCGATCTTACGCAGGGTGAACAACGTCTCGTATACCCTTTAGCTGCCACGGCATCTACGTTACTTACCAACTTTCCATGTCTCCCTACTCAGGCCGGCAGTGCGGGGTCCGTTGGACAATGATGTCTTCGCTGGTGCCCCTCCCCCCGCTGACCATCGACGAGGAAATGGCCTATTCCTTCTGCGCCCTGGTGGACTCCCGGTGGTGGCGCGGGCGGCTACAGTATCTGGTCGATTGGGAAGGGTACCCTGCAACGTTGTTGTACATGCTATACATTCTTCCTGGAGCATCGTTCAATAAAAAACAACCACCATCTGCCTGGATCTCCCTCTCTTCACTACACATCCTACACTCGTGAGATTCATGTTCATTTTTTACCAATAACCTAGGGATGAAATGTATGTAAGTTTAAATTCACAGGCATGTAAACTTTAGACAGCAGTAGAAAAATACTGTACATCCAAAAAGTTACATTCATACCTCAAAATCAGTTTTATGTTGAAAACGTCTGCTGAGGTGTATGGATCCTGCTCATTTTCCACAGGCAGAGAGAGAATTCTACTGAAAAAATTCAGAAGTGTCATCACTATAGCTTGTTCCTGATTGGATGAACTGAGTGTGTTACAATTGCCTCTAGTTACAATTGTTCCCGGTCTCCCTTACTGAACAATAGGCTATATGCACAACTCCACTACTTCCTGAACTTAAACAGGCTCCTTTGTTTCTTGTCTTACATTATTGGACGAACTGATTAATCCACTTGTGCTTGACCATTGTGACACACGTGGATTAATCAGTTTGTCCAATAATGTAAGACAGGAAACAAAGGAGCCTGTTAAAGTTCAGGAAGTAGTGGAGTTGTGCATATAGCCTATTGTGTACATGTACTTTGTAGCACTGGTTAAACATTTTGTCTGCAATACAAAGAAAAAAAGATTCCATGCATGTTTTATAAAACTAGCCTACTTAAAACTTGTGTGAATACATGTCAGAAATTATCTTTGTTTTAAAAATGATATATGTTTTGAAAACGTCCTCAGATTTAACCAGATGAAATGAAAAAGATGGGTCCACAGCTTTAGCTAACAACATTTTGGGGGATAAACTTGGTACTTGAGTCATAATCAGTCCTTTCTGGGAGTTTTATATCATTGCTATTTCCAACTTGAAATAAATTGCCAGCTGTAAGAAAATGTTGATTGATGCCAAGGCATCACCAATTTACAGTTTTTGAAAGAAATTGAATCATATTAGGCAGAGCAACTTTGTTCTAGGTATATTAAAGCTTTCCAGGACTTTGTTGGATCATTGTGACTGTTAGAAATTGTTTTTAAATAATAACTTGATTTTGCCTTTTTTACAGAGATGGTACAATTGTTTCTCAGTTGCTTAAATATTATCCAGTCAACAGCAAGACCAGTGTGTGTGGCCTTAGACCAGGCTAGTTTCTGTTTAGAGTGTCACCTACAGTAACTTTCCTAAGATTAATTAACTTACTGTAAGCCCCTCTGTATAAGAGGAACTGCTAAATTACTAAAATTTCAAGAGAAATAAATTTAACTAAACCTACAGAAGTTACCACTATATGTAGCTCTGCCCAGAAGGTATCGTTTTTAGACTCACAATAATAGGTCCACACACATTTGTATCCTCCCTCTTTGGTTTGACATTAGCCTTCCTCTCAACATTCAGGAGAGTGACTTCTTAAACTAGGCAGACTTGTAAAATTCTCATTGAGAAACGTTGTTCGGGAAATGAACTTAACCTACAGTAGGACAATGGCATCCAAGCTAAACCCCAAAATATGTGATAATTGGTTAAATTCATTTCCCGAACAACGCTGGCAGCACTGAGCCCGTTGTATAGAAACTCTGCATTTTACACCCCAAAATTAGAAGAAAAACTTACAGATGTGCTATTAAATACACTCACCTAAAGGATTATTAGGAACACCATACTAATACTGTGTTTGACCCCCTTTCGCCTTCAGAACTGCCTTAATTCTACGTGGCATTGATTCATCCAGGTGCTGAAAACATTCTTCAGAAATGTTGGCCCATATTGATAGGATAGCGTCTTGCAGTTGATGGAGATTTGTGGGATGCACATCCAGGGCACAAAGCTCCCGTTCCACCACATCCCAAAGATGCTCTATTGGGTTGAGATCTGGTGACTGTGGGGACCATTTTAGTACAGTGAACTCATTGTCATGTTCAAGAAACCAGTTTGAAATGATTCGAGCTTCGTGACATGGTGCATTATCCTGCTGGAAGTAGCCATCAGAGGATGGGAACATGGTGTCCATAAAGGGATGGACATGGTCAGAAACAATGCTCAGGTAGTACGTGGCATTTAAACGATGCCCAATTGGCACTAAGGGGCCTAAAGTGTGCCAAAAAAACATCCCCCAAACCATTACACCACCACTACCAGCATGCACAGTGGTAACAAGGCATAATGGGTCCATGTTCTCATTACGTTTATGACAAATTCTGACTCTACCATCTGAATGTCTCAACAGAAATCGAGACTCATCACACCAGGCAACATTTTTCCAGTCTTCAACTGTCCAATTTTGGTGTGCTCTTGCAAATTGTAGCCTCTTTTTCCTATAACAAGTGGTTATTTCAGTCAAAGTTGCCTTTCTATCAGCTTGAATCAGTCAACCCATTCTCCTCTGAACTCTAGCATCAACGAGGCATTTTTGCCCACAGGACTGCCGCATACTGGATGTTTTTCCCTTTTCACACCCTTTTTTGTAAACCCTAGAAATGGTTGTGTGTGAAAATCCCAGTAACTGAGCAGATTGTTCCCGGGGAAATGCAGCTCAGGCGGCCTGGGGAAAGGCAGCTCAGGCGGCCAGGGCAGCAGGGTGTCTGGGAGGTCCGGAGATGGCGTCAGCGACGGGGGTCCGAACAGGGTTCCGGGCGTCAGCGACGGGGGTCCGGACGGGGGTCCGGACAGGGGTCCGAACGGGGGTCCGGGCGTCAGCAACGGGGGTCCGGACGGGGGTCCGGGCGTCAGCGACGGGGGTCCGGAGATCAGCGGCGGCTGAGACGGGGGTCCGGAGATCAGCGACGGCTGAGCAGGGGGTCCGGACGTCAGCGACGGCTGAGCAGGGGGTCCGGACGTCAGCGGCGGCTGAGCAGGGGGTCCGGACGTCAGCGGCGGCTGAGCAGGGGGTCCGGACGTCAGCGGCGGCTGAGCAGGGGGTCCGGACGTCAGCGGCGGCTGAGCAGGGGGTCCGGACGTCAGCGGCGGCTGAGCAGGGGGTCCGGACGTCAGCCGCGGCTGAGCAGGGGGTCCGGACGTCAGCGGCGGCTGAGCAGGGGGTCCTAGACGGGGCATAGGATCCCTACTGTGGGACAGGAGGGGAGTTCTAGGGGAGATAACTAGGGCCCTGGGGCCAATAACTGGGGCCCTAACTGGGGCCGAAGCAGGTGCCCTAACTGGGGCCGAAACAGATGCCCTAACTGGGAAAGAAACAATGTTGCTAGGGGGTGTGACACTCAGACGGGGGGCCCTGTACTGTGGACCGCTGCCCTGGACCTGAAAGCTAGCCCTAGCACTGGTGAAGCTAGCCGGTATAACCTAGGAGCTAACCTGGGGACTGAGTGAGCTAGCCTGGAAGCTAGTGTGTGTACTAGCCTGGGAGCTAGTGTGTGTAATAGCCTGAGAGCTAGTGGGTGTGCTAGCCTGGTAGCTAGTGGGTGTGCTAGGGGGGTTAGCACTCAAACGGGGGGCCCTGTACTGCGGACCACTGCCCTGAACCTGAGCGCTAAGTTAGGAGCTAATGGAGGTAGGCTGTGGGGTGACAGAGGTGGCCCAAGAACGATGAGGATACAGTGGAAGGGTAGGTTTTCTAGCACCCAGACGGGGGGCCCTTGTAAGCGGGCTCACACCCTGGACCTGCAAGCTAAGGTAATCCCAGTCCTCCTCTATGTCCCTGAAGAAACAATCTTCGTCCTCCTCCTGACGGCTAGCCACACCGTGACGCCTTCGCTGTCTCATTGTGTAAGGTCGGTTAATCTGTCACGGTTCCTCCTTGGAAAAGGATTTAAAGTCAGGCGCGAAGGGTTTGCAATAATCTAATACTTTTATTAAAAGAAAGAAAATACTGCCACGTGGGGCAAAAAGAACACTATAGATAAACTGAATCTTGGATCACAGGAAACTCAACAGGAACACGTAACATGATACATTAACCGACAAGAGACAAGACCAAACACTAAACTTAAATACACTTACTAACGAGGACAATGTACAACACCTGGAATTGGGAATTAACTACACTGTAATCTATTGGGTAACTAAAACATTTGACAAGGGCCAACACTGATGACATCATACAATATACCTGCAAGACACAGAATGGACACCAGGGGAACCACATACCACAACACATGAGGGAGCAACTCAAAGGAACATAACTAAACCCCTGTATCTCTACATACTGAAAAACACTGAGAACGCAAGACATAACCACAGGAGACATAACGACACATACAAAGGGAACATAGACAGCCTAACTCAGGGCTGGACGTTACAAGGTGAGTGTAATTTCACTGCGACTAGGGAAAACACCTACTTTTAACTACTTTGGAGATATCAACGAACGTATTTACACATCTACTGAAAGTTGTAAGTAGACAAGCCTAAGATTATAACCATGCCTTTGTTGATGAGGAGTGTTTATTTAAAGAGCCGTCTGAATTCTCTTCCACGCAAAATATGCTTACAATGCGAAAGGTAATGTAATGAGCCTATTATTGTTTCAAAGTTAAACGACAATTCCGCTGCAAAATGAACCTAGGGGTTAATAACACATTGTTACCAAGTATATATACAAAAAACCTACAATATATATATATTGTAGGTTTTTTGTGTAAAATGTAAATGTTAATATCGTGTATTGCACTGATACAACTGCTTACACAACAATTTAATTAATCAATTTAGTTTTGCTATGATAACAGTTGGCAGTAAGGTAATGAAATAATAGCTATTTGCCAGATTTTATGTGGTTGTTGCTTTGTGTAAATACTCGTTATTTCACCACAACCGAAACAACATTAATGGGTAACTAGCATTGACTTACCTCCAGTATTGTCTTCTCAGTAAAAGATTTTCCCCACATCTTTCCTAGCCATTTCCATTTAATTTCCGCAGCAAGGCTTACTATTGATGTGTAGTTATCATGCTGTTACCCAGTTGTTTTGTCTTTGTTTCCTGGTTGTTTCCTATTAATTAACTAGTTATTTCGGTCCTGCAAAATAAAATGCTATCAAATGCCTTGCTCCTTTAACTCGTCTACACTGCTCTTCCTCCATCTTATGTTCTATCCTTGCTATTTCCAACAAGTTTAATTTTTCCGGAATGCTATCCACCAGAAACTCGTTATACTTCAACCTCTAACTTGCCTAATTCTTCTGTTCTTTTCACCTCCAGCATTGTTATTACTTAACAATAATGATTAGTTAATTGCTTAAAGGTTTCATATAGAACTGTCACAGTATTGTTAGTCAATGAGAGGAAAAAAACATTCCTAAATGAAAATGTTGACCCAAGAACAAAATTAACAAAACAAGGCTGAAGCACAATTACCAGCGCTCTAACACTAGCACCGGTACATACTTGACAACTAACATGTGTGTAAAGACACTAGCACAATAATAACATGTAATACTATACACAGTTCACTGGGAAGAATCACACATGATGAATGCAATAACCAATAATGCGAAGGAGCAAACAGAGTCTAGATATAGGTCCATTCCTGAATGAGGACCCGGACACCAGGCGGCAGGTGTGCACACTTAAGTCAATGGGTAGTTAGGAGATGGTAACCACTAAGAAGGGGAACTGGAGCACCGGATTGGGATTGGCACTGGAGCAGATGTGACAAAAATCCTCTTTGGTTCCATTTATTTATTTTATGTTATTAATTCATTTATCTCGAACCATCAATACATTATTAAACACACAAAAAAACACAATCATGCATCAAAATAAACAAGTAACAGAAAAAAAAGACAATTGATAGGCTCGAGAAGGAGCATGTAGAATCATGGACCTTATAGAATCCTGCCCCTAACTGACAATAAATTAATATTCAAAAACAAGTAGGCTCTATACACATCAAGTTTAAACAATACAACAACATACAACAAAACCCTTTAAGTACATTATCAATAAATGAATATGATTAGATCAATTCCTTTCTATATTCATCAATTATTATTTTCCTATATCTATTTTTGAACTGTAAAATATTAATGCTCTGTTTAGTTTCATTATTTAGACCAGTCTACAAGGTCATCCCACACACCACAATACACATTCTTTTAACAGTAGTCCGCACAGGAGGTTGTTTAAATATAAATATACCTTTTAAACTGTATCCCCCATCTCTATCATAAAATATTGCTTGTATGTTATTTGGTAAATAATTTTGTTTGACCTTAAACATATCCATAAACACATGTCCATAAATTTCAACAAATGTGAATTCAAAAACAATTGATTTGTGTGCTCACGATACCTCTTGTGATTTATTATCCTGATTGCTCTTTTTTGCAATATGCAAATCTTTTTTAAGGTACTTTTGTAGATGTTCCCCCACACTTCCACACAACATAACAGATAAGGTTATAATCCCTTTTGGAAAACGTTATAGATGTATATGAATGTTTCTATATTTACAGTATTGTAGTTCTCTGTTATCCAACAAATACATGCACATGCTCCGAGGCCCAAAGGTAATATATCTTACCTAAAACACAGACAGCCATCCACCAAAAATATTTTCGACAGACACCAGTGCTTAAGAATAATGTTTTGTTTTGTGTGGGGCTGCATATGGGTACCTCAAAAGATTGAAACCCTGTTTAGGGAACCACTGTCCTACACAGTGTATCGGGCTAACAGTAACCTTCCTTACATAACAATTCATCCTTCATGTTAGACATGCTTTCATACATTATTCATAAATCATATACTTTTTATGTTTCTTATTACTTATATCTATTCACATGGCTGAAAAACTCATATGATTTAAAGACTAATAACTGTATGATTAACTCTCTGCAGACATTTTGTTTGGATCTATACAAGTGCATGACGAATATGGCCTCTGAAAGCACTTTGCCGGGTTTGTGAGTGTATGAGTGTGTGTCTGTGTCTGTTGTTGTTCCTTGGCCCAATCCGCTAAATCCTTGAGCAGCACATCTCATCATTGGAGATTTGGCAACTTCAATATGTGTGTTTGTGTGTGTGTTTCTCCATCCTCATGCTGCATGTCCATAGAAGCCAAATTATGATTTACACACACACAATCCACACACTCTTTTCCCAACATTCTATGCTTAGGGCCCCTCTCTGGCCATGGCCTACTTCCTCATTGGTCATGTGACCAGCAGAAGGCATCACAGACATTTAATGGGCAAAATCCCATGATGCTACAGGTCACTACAGGTGTGTATGCCAAGGGGCAGTTCCCTGTTCTCCCTGGCCCACTAAGACCTTTTCTCTTCTCTCTGTAATTACCCATCATCACCTATGGCTGTGTTTGTGTGTGTGTGTGTGTGTGTGTGTGTGTGTGTGTGTGTGTGTGTGTGTGTGTGTGTGTGTGTGTGTGTGTGTGTGTGTGTGTGTGTGTGTGTGTGTGTGTGTGTGTGTGTGTGTGTGTGTGTGTGTGTGTG
>JACXGM010009984.1:0-12813 GCA_016801145.1 Umbra pygmaea | reverse complement strand
CATCACACAGGTAATAGGGAAAAATTGATTTCCAGGTTCAGGGAAATATTTTCAATTCTGCATGATGTTAAAATTGTGCTTACAAAAAATAATTTTAGAATTTAGGGTTGCTAGGCTGTGTTCTTAATCTAAATGCCAAAGACATCTAAAACATGTTATGTATAATTAAAACTGTCTTGGAAAACATACCCCATTATCTTTTCACCAACCTGAGCACTAGGTGTAAACTCACAGGCATCCAGTCAGCACATAAATCCTGTAAAACAACACAGATTCTGTGTTTTTATATCATAACAGCTCTCAGTCACATGGTGCAGGTCTATTAAAGTTGTTGCAAAGATTTGTGTTATTCATGTGCCACTACATTTTAGAGATCTTGGCTGTTTCTAAAGTAGGAGTATCACACAAAAGTGAACAAATCCACATGAACATACAGTCCCTTCGTAAACAAGAAGTCAAACTGTAAAACATTTTCTTGCAATTAAATCCAAATAACACATTGATCTAGCCCAGTTAACTAAATTTCTTAAATGTGTCGATTGGAAAGTTAATGTTGAGTTGACTGCAATTCATTCTAAATGTATGAACATAAAATATTAAATTCAGTTAGCAAAAAACACTACTCTATGCCAATCAGCTTTTCAAACACAACTAAGTCAAATGAACTTAAACAATACAAAAGCAATATAAATGTTGTGGTAAAACCATTCAAAGTCAGAAGAGCTGGAAGTGAACATGACATTGTTTAAGTTTCACATTTTGGACATACATACTTGTTGACATTGGCCAAGTTATTCATCATTTATGCCCTACATTGGTTGAATATAGATCTGAGAGCAGGGTAATGAAGGTTTTACAGCTAGCAATGAATATTACAATAAAATAACATCTCTGCAATGAGGTAGGACATCACCCTGCACTGAAACAGGTGACTTGGTTGCGGGGCTGTAATGAATCACTCCCAAGGTAAAAGGATTAATGTTTATTCTATAATCCAAGAATGTAGGCAAAAGCACAAAGGAGAATCCAAGGCAGAAGAATAAACCAAACAATGCAGGGGTCAGGCCAGAATAACAATATACGAATCGAGGCGAAGGTACAGAGGTAAATCCAAGGCAGAAATATCAACACACAATGCAAAGGTCAAACCGGAATAACAATATAGAATATACTGCTCAGTAATGAATCAAATAATACTCACAATACCTCGCAAAGAGGCAGTGGAGTGTGTGTGTCTTATATATGAGTGAGTGAGAGCAGGTGTACTGAATTTGGATAATTGAGTCCGGGTTATGGGAAATGTAGTTCTGAGTGGCCAAGAATAGGGAAATTGTAGTTACCAGGGAAGAGGAACTGGGGAATGTTACAGGGGTAATGGTAAAATTATCAAGTAGTCAACTCAACTAGTTATTAAGTCCACATTTTTAAATAAATAACCTTAAGTTAATATAACAATAATAGATTTTACTTTATGTCAAGTCACCACTTTGATACAAATTTTCATGAGTTGAAACATTAAATCACTTTTCAAATTGTAGTTTCCATGCTAATTAGTTTTATAATGAGAGAATGTATTTTTCTTTACAATGAGAGCTTTTAATCTTGTAAAATGTTATATTTGTTTCTGTGTTCTGTGTCGGTTCCCTACAAGAATTGATACACAAATGTTTATGTTTGTGTGATCGTTGTCTATGTGAAGTCCCCGTAAACATAGTACAACCTGTGTGTGGGGAGAAAGCTGTTCAACAGCAGTGCAGGACAGGCATTAACAAGACACCAGTACTGCCATCCATCCTGGGGTGCGTGCAGGCAGGCATAGGAGCATGTCAAGTTAATGGGGATAGACTCCCCCTGATAATTAGACTCTCTTCCTGCTAATCCATTCATGAATCATGTTATGTGTTCAGTACAGGCATCTCAAATGCACAAATGCAAATACAAACGCACATGTGGACCCACATTAAAATGGCGTACGCCTGATACACACTTGTGAATGCTGTTTGCCTTTCCCTGTTTAATCTCTAGCTCCATTCTATCAAACTCTCTTTCAACCTCTTCTTTGATCTCTCTCCAGAGAGAAAAGCGAGAGCGGGAAATGGGGTAGTGTGTCTGGACACTCTTCTTCAACCAAAACATTAAGTTTTCTGTGCATTACTTACGTAACAATAACAGTTCCCGTGAAAAATAGACATGTCACCCCCAGTTTAACATGACTGAACTGGTTAATTAAAGGTTAATTATACATTTCAAAACAATTCTTCTGTGTGAATAAGTACAACAATTTGAGGTTTTGCTGTTTTTTCTTTCAATTTGTACAAACATGTTTTATGTAATTATAGAATGGTTTAAAGTAGATAGCCTGCACACACACATTGTTGGTGTTTGTCATATTTTCTCTCCTTTTCTATCTGTTTTACAAATCAAAACTTCTTCCATATGATAATCTCTCAGCTCTTCCTTTCAACTGCCTGAAAGTAAAGGAGGGAATCAAAACAAAAAAAATCTAGAGGAGATGGGAGACTGAGACAGACGAGGCGAGGCAGAGGGACAGGTAATTTAGCACTTTCTTATTTCCCTGAGTGACATAAACATTTAGTTAATTGGTGTGAATGGTTCTGAACAGAAGCTTGGCTGATACTCTGATTGTTTATGTAATCAATCTGATGGTGTTTATCGGCACACTCAGAAATCCATCATTCTAACCTGTCAGTTAGCATATTGTGATCACTCAATCACATTCATTATGCCTTTAAAAGCATGAATATAATATAATGGCATGAATATAAGGTCAGTGTAGCCAAGCCAAAGTAATAAAACATGGAAATATAATTAAATGTGTACGTACAGTAGTCTGACCTCCTGCATTATTGGCATCCTTGGTAAAAATAAGTAAAAGAGTTTTAAAGAGTGTCATTATTGCTTGGTACTTTTGATCACAAAATCTAGAAATTATGATTGAATTGATGTAAAATGATAAAAATGTGTTTGAAATATTGCTTATATTGCTGTTTCAATTTATATTACTGTAGTAAGTGTTTGGTGTGGTTGGAGGGGGCGGAGTAACTGGGTGAAGAGGGCAGAGTGGCTGGAGTAACTGTGTGGTGTTGTTTGAGTAGGTGGATTAACTTTAGTGGAGTGGCTGGTGTAACAGTGTGGTGTGGTTGGAATGTGTGGAGTAACTGTCTGGAGTGGCTGGAGTAACAGTGTGTTGTGGTTGAAGTAGGTGGACTAACTGCATGGAGGAGTGGCTGGAGTAACTATGTGGTGTGGTTGGAGTGGGTGGAGTAACTGTCTAGAGTGACTGGAGAAACAGTGTGGTGTGGTTGGAGTGGGTGGAGTAACTGGATTGAGTAGCTGGAGTAACAGTGTGGTGTGGTTGAAGTGGGTGGAGTAACTGGATGGAGTAAGGAAAGTGGCTGATGTAACAGTGTGTTGTGGCTGGAGGGTGTGGAGTAACAGTCTGGAGTGGCTAGAGTATTAGTGTGGTGTGGTTGGAGTGGCTGGAGTAACAGTGTGGTGTGTTTGGAGTGGGTGGAGTAACTGCATGGAGGAGTAGCTAGAGTAACAGTGTGGTGTGGTTGGAGTTGGTGGAGTAACTGGATGGAGTAGTCTGTTAGTCTGTTAGTTTTTAGTCTGTTAGTTTCAGTTTATTCACAATACCTCTTCAAGCATTACAATAATACAGTTTTAAAAGCACAGAGTAGATTGGGTACAGCGAAATGGGTCTCCCAAAGAAGCACAAAAAGCTTATAAGTAGGAGCCCATAGTTTTTGAATGGGTATGTACTGACAAGGTACAGTGAGACACAATAAATACACACAAAAAATGTACGATGACATATGTTACAACAACATACTCGCTCATACAAACATACACATACGTCCCAGTAATCCATGAAAATCAGTTTTGAATAATTAGATATAGGTTAAGAAGAAATCATGTTTTAGTTGTCTTTTGAAGTTGGAGATAGAGGGCAACACCTTAATACCATCATCAACCTTGTTCCAGATCTGCGGACCCCTACAAACAACACTCATACTGGTGCGCACATGTCTGCGATATTTTCCAAATATAAGTGGTTTGATTATTGTTTGGTATGTATGCTGGAGATAGGAACTAGGTTACTCAGTCTAAGCATTATGATATTCATTTAGCTCAGCTGGTCTTAATAAATTAAAGCGATAGAATAGAGGTTGAGTCTGAGAATTCATCTCTGACCAGGACAAAGCCCGTATTGCTTTCTTTTGCAAGGATTCAAGTTTTTTAAGATGACTTGTAAAGGTGTTGCACCATATCATATTACAGTAATTGAGATGTGGTTCAAAGAAAGTTTTATACAACATCATAAGGGCAGAGAGAAGGAAGAAAATATCTGATCATATAAAACAAGCCAAAATACTTGGGTAATTTATTTACAAGGTAGTCAATATGACATTTAAAGCTAAGAGAGTCATCAATGAGGACCCCCAGAAATTTAGTTGAGTACACTCTTTTTATCACATGCCCATTAATTTTAATCAGGCAGTGAGAATATTTTTTTTTTAAAGACGATTTCTTGTTTAAATTAAATAAAATTAAGTTTGTTTTGCTGATATTTAATGACAGTTTGTTGCATTTAAACTAGGAGTCAACTTTGGTTAACTCTGAGTTTACTATGTCTTGTAGCATATGTAGGTTCCTATGTGATGTAAATAAATTTGTGTCGTCAGCAAAGATTATTTTATGAAATATTTCAGAGGAATTTATAAAATCATTTATGTATAGAATGAATAAGAGTGGCCCCAAGATTGAACCCTGGGGGACCCCAAGATTATAGGCTTATAGGTAGAGTTTTGATCACTGATATGGACATACTGTTCCCTCTCATTTAGATAATTTCTGAACCATTCAAGTGTGAGACCTCTGATACCATAGTGATTTAATTTGTACAATATGATATCAAAGTCAATTGTGTCAAATGCCTTTGATAGGTCCAAGAAGATACCAACACCGTATTTTCCCTTTTCAATACAGTCGTTAATTTGTTCTACTAAGTCAAGTATTGCCATACAGGTTGTGCTCTTTTTTCTAAAACCATATTGTGAAGGAAAAGAATATTCAATTCAAGATAACCACTGAGTCTATTGTATACCACTTTCTCCAATACTTTAGAGAAAGTAGGTAGAATTGATATGGGCCAGTAATTGCTCATATCATTTCTGTTGCCCAATTTAAAAATTGCAATTTTTGTCATTTTGAGTACAATACCAGTAGATAAAGAAATATTAATACAATGAGCTAGTGGCTCTACAATGATGTTCGCTATGGCCTTCATGATCCTAGTACATATTCCGTCCTCACCAGAGGAGCATGAGCTCCTCAAGTCTAATATGATCTTGAGGAGCTCAGTACTATCTGTTGGCATCATAAAAAATGAATGAGTGTAGCTACCAGAGAGAACATGCTTGAAGGTGATACCCTTGGGTTGGCTTATCTTTTTAGACAAATTTGCACCTTTTGAAGCGAAGTGATTATTAAAAGTCTGTGCTAGATCAGCTTTGGCATCACCAATGTCAAGTAGAACAGTCGATTTATGTCTCCTATTTAAAACTTCATTTAAAGCATTCCATGACCTCCTGCAGTCCCCTTGCGAAGCTTTTAACAGTTCCGTATAGTGAATTCGTTTTTGTTTCCTTATGATCTGTGTTAATTTATTTTTATAGGAAATATATTTCTCTTTTTTTAAGATAGAATGATTTTTTATGTAGAATTTATAAAGCTTACCTTTATATTTAATCGACTTCAGAGTCCCCTTTGTAATCCAGGGGTTCTGGAGGTTAGTGCTGCATCTGACAGTCTTCTCAGGAATTGTATCCTGGATGGAACCTTGAATGATCTTTACCAGACTGTCATATGCAGCATCAAGAGTCACACTGTTATAGACAGAGTCCCATGACTTGGCCTGTAAATTAACAGTTAAATGTTGTAAGTTTCTCTCGTTGATGATTTTAGATTTAATTTTAGAAGGTGAAGGAGAGGATAATTTACCAGAGACAAAAAATATTACAATGGGAAAATGATCTGTGATATCAGACTGCACGACTCGTGTCTCCAAATTAGTATTTTGAATATTAGTCACAATATTATCAATAATTGTTTTAGATGTCGGTGTAACTCTAGTAAATCTATTAATGGTGGGAAAAAAAGAGGACGAATGCAATGTGTTCATGAAGTCATGTTTTGCCCAGTCTTCCTTAGAGAAATCAATATTATAGTCACCAAGAAGTATGCAGTCTTTTTTTTGCTTATTCAATTTATGTAATAAATTGACTGTCTGTAACAGTCTGGAGTGGCTGGAGTAACAGTGTGGTGTGGTTGGAGTAGGTGGAGTAACTGAGGGGAGTGGCTGTGGTAACAGTGTTGTGTAGTTAGTGTTTGGAGTAACTGGGTAGAGTGACTGGAGTAAGTGGTCGGAGTGGGTAGAATAACTTGGTGGAGTGGGCGGAGTAACTGGGTGGAGTGGTGGGAGTGGGTGGAGTAACTGTGCGGTGTGGTTGGAGTTTGTGGAGTAACTGGGTGGACTGAGTAGATTAATTGGGTGAAGTGGGTGGAGATACTAGGTAGAGTGGGTGGAATAACTGGCTGAGTGCTTGGAGTGGTTGAGGTAGCTTGGTGGAGTGGGTGAAGTGGATGGAGTAACTGAGTGGAGTGAGCAGAGTGGCTTGAGTACCTGTGTGGTGTGGATGATGTGGGTGGAGTAACTGGCTGGAATGGGTGGAGTTACTGGGTTGAGTGGGCGGATTAACTGTGTGTGATTGAGTGGGTGTAGTAACTGGGTGGACTGGCCAGATTAACTGCAGGCTCAGTCACCGATTAGAAAGTGGGTACAAAATTAAATGCTAGCAACAGTGGAAATTAAAAATGTTATAATCACTGTCTATGGAGAACATCAGTGTATAACAAACAGTCATGTCATAAAAACTATGGCTTACATATTGATATGTTTGGTGACAGTGGGAAGAGCTGAAGATTTTGATATATGAAATCTGTATGTGGACTTTAAAATGTAGGAACGGCTGCAGTTTAATGTGTCAAGATTCAGCAGCCGGCAGCTGCTCACACTAATTCCAGAACATTCCATCCATTCTGTGCTACACATGCAGCAGTGCAGGTCTCACAGCTTAGGTAGTTATACCGCAGGACTCCTAATACGTAGGCCAACATTTAACATATAATATGTCTATGGAACCTTAAAACTGTAGACTCAATCACAGGTTAGAAAACGGGAAAGAAATTTTAACTTAGCAACAGTGGAGATTCAAAATGTTACAATGACTGCCTGTGAAGTGACTTTGAAACAAATGGTCATGTTGTAAAAACTATTAGGGTTTTGGCTTAGACATATTTACTGACAGCTTGAAGAGCTACACATTTTGATATACGTTATGTGTATGTGGCCTCAACACTGTAGGAGTGGTGTAATTCTGAACATATCATCCATTCATTGAAAGGGAACTATTTTGCCACAAAAACATTAATGTCATAAACCTTTTAACGAAACCTTCCACAAAACAATAGCAATATGATTAAGAACGAGATGCACATTTCAATATTTTACATGTCTATGTAGTTTAAAAACTTTGGCAGGAGTAGCATGGCCATATTTCTGCTATAATAACAATATATCCTGTATGTTTATCCGTGAGACTATAGTAAGTGGACGTGCCATAGGCAGGCACACTTAATCAATGCTATACTGTATGTATTTTACAAAGTTTGTTCCCATCAAGGGGCGCAACTGCAAATTTTCTGAAGGGTATGCAAGGTCAATGTTGGCTGCCCCAAATCTCCCTCCCCACACCTCGACCTTCAAAAACAATGAAACTACTTGTAAACATACTATGAGAGTGGTTAAAAAGTGCTAAAGTCAATTAAATGCTCAAATATACAGTATGGTAGATTTGTAAGACATATTTTTATGAATAGCCATGTACAAAAGAAGCAGTTGTTTTGTTGTTCCAAATGATTAGTTCTAAGCAACCACAAAATACAAAATCACAAATTGCTTTGCTGGCCAACATTAGCATTGTTCTAATAATGCAGCCTGATCTCTTAGAAATCCGTGAAACTGCCACAGAGTATGAACATCAGAATCCGTGACAGTTCCACGGAATGGCCGAAAATTCAGTGAAATGAACACGGATCAAAATCCGTAGCAGTTTCAAGGAAAAGTCTGCGATTGGCGCACAGTGAGACCTTGATGTTAACTCGATGTAAGCCTTTCCCAAACCTCTAACCTAACCTTAACCACTCAGAAACCTTGCTGTTAATTTGATGTAAGCCTTTCCCAAACCCCTAACCTAACCTTAACCACTTAGAAACCTTGCTGTTAGCTCGATGTAACTTGTATTATGTCGTAAATTATTGTTTGTAACCATGGTTATAGTGAGTAAAAAAATTATAAAAAAGCACATTTGCAACACGTCTGCATCGCGTTGGTATAGAATACAGAATATATGCAAAGTGTCCGCATGGATTTGAACTCGCAACCTTTGGTATGTGAGTCACATGTTTATACGCCCGTCCACCATCCCCATCCTACCAACCTGCAAAATCTACACTATTTTACACTCTGCTACGTCATGCTGCGATTCCGTGAATCTGCCACAGAGTTTGAAGTTAAGTATCCATGGTAGTATCATGGATTTCTGAGAGATCACATTGAATAATGTTAGCAAGGGCCACTAACTTATACACTGTAGCTAGCTTTGGTGGAACATGTGTAGCTTGTGCTGCGACAGTTGGCTGAATCTATTTTTTTCTATGAAGCACAGTTGCTGTTGGCATAGGTTGTTGCTCAGCATTTTATGCTAGTTTTCATAAATGTTTGTCTGGTAAAAAGTCAGGAGAAACCTCGCTTTTTTCCTTTCACAGGGGGTTATGGGAAATGTACCCTGAAAATGCATGCCCGGTTGCATACCACAAAAATCCACCAGGACCTTTGGCATACTGTTTTTGAAGTACTATGGTTTGGGACACACTAATTGTAATCTGGCATACTATATAGTATGCATAATATGCAAATTGGAATGCTGCCTTATTGTCTAAGGGTCAGCGGTTGATATGCAATTACTTAATTAAATCTTTTTTTTAACTCATTTAAAATGCTTAGCAAAAGTTCAGTAAAATGCTTCCTTTCGTTATTTTTAATAAATAGGCTTTGATTATTTATGTTTTATGATAGAAGCTTTTCAAATAATGATTTTGGTGCAATAGCTTCCAGAGGGTAAAGCCTTGGGCCTACTTGTGTATATCTGTGGCTTATTTAGCAAGTTTTCATCGTAACTAGTGAAATTAACAACATGTCACAAAATGTCTGGGCGCTATACTGTATGCCCTATTTTCGAAAACATCGCAATTCTCCACGCTGTGCCGAAAGCAAGTTAATTCAATTTCGGTGGAAGTTTTTAAAAGAAAACAATACAAATAATGGCGACCACGTTGCTCCAAGGAGTGAAAATCATCCTATGCATTTTGCCTGGCTAATCGACTGTACTGTAGACAACGGGGCATTTCTTTATCATTATTACAACTCAATTGTGAAGTTAAATATAGCACTGTAAGAAAGTAACTACATTACTTACAAATAATTTTCCCATCTAAACTGCTGTTTTATTTCAACATTCCTTTTAGTGCGCAAAAACCCTACATCTACTGCTTCAATGGCGTAATTTGTATGTTACTCGTCTAAGGAATTTGCAGAAGCTGGAGACTGGGGTTCACAGCCCCACAGAGACAGTTTTACATTATTACTTTGGATATACAATTGTATATAATCACATTACTTACTACAGTGGGGCAAAAAGTATTTAGTCAGCCACCAATTGTGCAAGTTCTCCCACTTAAAAATATGAGAGGCCTGTAATTTTCATCATGGTACGCTTCAACTATGAGAGACAAAATGAAAAAAATTCCAGAAAATCACATTTTAGGATTTTTTATTAATTTATTGGTAAATTATGGTGGAAAATAATTATTTGGTCACCTACACACAAGCAAGATTCCGGCTCTCACAGACATGTAACTTCTTCTTTAGGAGAATCCTCTGTCCTCCACTCGTTACCTGTAATAATGGCACCTGTTTGAACTTGTTATCAGTATAAAAGACACCTGTCAACAACCTCAATCAGTCACACTCCAAACTCCACTATGGCCAAGACCAGAGCTGTCAAAGGACACCTGAAACAAAAAAATTGTTGACCTTCACCAGGCTGGGAAGACTGAATCTGCAATAGGTAAGCAGCTTGGTGTGAAGAAATCAACTGTGGGAGCAATTATAAGAAAATGGAAGACATACAAGACCATAATAATAATCTGCCTGATAATCTGCCTGGATGCAGGGCTCCACACAGATCTCACTCTGTGGGGTGAAAATGATCATAAGAACGGTGAGAAAAATCCCAGAACCACACGGGGGGACCTAGTGAATGACCTGCAGAGAGCTGGGACAAAAGTAACAAAGGCTACCATCAGTAACACACTACGCCGCCAGAGACTCAAATCCTGCAGTGCCAGACGTGTGTCCCCCTGCTTAAGCCATTACATGTCCAGGCCCATCTGAGGTTTGCTAGAGAGCATTTGGATGATCTAGAAGACGATTGGGAGAATGTCATATGGTCAGATGAAACCAAAATTTAACTTTTTGGTAAAAACTCAACTTGTCGTGTTTGGAGGAGATAGAATGCTGAGTTCCATCCAAAGAAGACTATACCTACTGTGAAGTATTGGGGTGAAAACATCATACTTTGGGCCTGTTTTTCTGCAAATGTACCAGGACAACTGATCCGTGTAAATGAAAGAATGAATGGGGCCATGTATCTTGAGATTTTGAGTGAAAACCTCCTTCCATCAGCCAGGGCATTGAAGATGAAACATGGCTGGGTCTTTCAGCATGACAATGATCCCAAACACACCGCCCGGGCAATGAAGGAGTGGCTTCGTAAGAAGCATTTCAAGGTCCTGGAGTGGCCTAGCCAGTCACCAGATCTCAACCCAATAGAAAATCTTGGGAGGGAGTTGAAAGTCTGTGTTGCCCAGCAACAGCCCCAAAACATCACTGCTCTAGAAGAGATCTGCATGGAGGAATGGGCCAAAATACCAGCAACAGTGTGTAAAAAATCTTGTGAAGACTTACAAAAAACGTTTGACCTCTGTTATTGCCAAAAAAGGGTATTTAACAAAGTATTGAGATTAACTAATGTAAATTGACCAAATACTTATTTTCCACCATAATTTACCAATAAATTCATTAAGAATCCTACAATGTGATTTTCAGGATTTGTTTTCTCATTCTGTCTCTCATAGTTGAAGTGTACCTATGATGAAAATTACAGGCCTCTCATCTTTTTAAGTTAAAGAACTTGCACAATTGGTAGCTGACTAAATACTTTTTTTGCCCCACCGTATATACGAATAACTCATTATATTAATAAAAGTTAGCTTTAATTAAAAAAATGTCAATGACGTATGTGATACAGTTCCAGCATTCTAAGAATTCAAATGATGCCTCAGTCTAGCACATGGGTTTGTTGTAGACTATATGTACAGTGTAAGGTCCAACCCTGCCAGCACTATGTCCTCTCAACCAGTCACTGCCACTTACCGAAATCCTGACTCCCACAAACCCAGCACACCCTACAGATCACAATCACCAGAATTCTGAACACCTGCACTCCACTTCCCTCAGTATAAATACTCAACAGTCTGTATGCCTCATTGCGAGGTATTGTCATTCCCTGGGATTACTGAGCTAGTGCTGAGCAATTGCATGGAATTACTGAGCAATTGTATGTTGATATAGGTGAGGGAAGACCCCTGCATTTTTGGCCCAGTACACCAATTCAAGACCAGGTATGCATCTGCTAGTTGAACTCCAACCATAGCATTGGCACTAGCACTCTGTATTCTCCTGGTGTCACTGACTCAGTTTTCCAGGAGTGACCACAGGTTATCATCATCACCAACTGCTGGCAATAAAACAAATATCAATTTTTAATTGTATAAAGGCCTGCGACCCCTCGCCGGGATACACAGTTGACAATGTGTGTGTGTAAAGGATTTATACAGAATGTCAAAGATATAAATATATATCCAATAATAATAATAAACATCTTATGTCGTTGGTCCATCTTGTGTCTGATGGTGCAATCTTGCAATACTCTCACACAGAGCCGGCCCAGCCACTAAGCGACCTTTGCAATTGCAAAGGGCCCCGTGGCCAGCAGAGGGCCCCCTAGAGTCACTGCTAGCTGAAAAAAATCACACATCAAAAGTAGAATAACATAAATAAATAAAAAGAAATGGGCCTACAGCGCTCTTTATCAGGCATCATGATAAGGACAGTTGTTATTTATTTATGTATTTATTATGACGATTGGCAATTGTCCCGTGACTGCGAGTCTTGACCCTGACTGACCCTATGATGTCACTCGTTGTCACTTGGTCAGTGTCGGCAGGGCCGGTTCTGGACGTTCTGCCGCCTTAGGCAAGACCAAAAAATGCTGCCCCCAACCCCTCTCCCAAACACATTTATCTGTGTCTGAAACAATGCGTTATTAGGAAATATTCATGTGAAATAAGATTTATTAACGAATTAGTTTAGGCCTATTTACGGATTAACAAATTAGTTTATTTATATTTTGAAGTTGATTGTGCAATATGATAACTTTTATACATATTTCAGAACTCATTTAGTCTCCAGCCACGTAAAGTGGCATGTTTTCTCTGCTGTCAGTCAGTGATGTTTTCTAAAATGTCCATGAGGTCCTGTAATCA
>JACXGM010009983.1:7532-18031 GCA_016801145.1 Umbra pygmaea | reverse complement strand
TATTTATTTATGTTATGTTACTTTTGATGTGTGATTTTTTTCCAGCTAGCAGTGACTCTAGGGGGCCCTCTGCTGGCCACGGGGCCCTTTGCAATTGCAAAGGTCGCTTAGTGGCTGGGCCGGCTCTGCATGAATGTCACCACCATTTATTTTTCTATTACTTGACAAATGAGTGCTACAACTTAAATCTTTGTAGCCATACTTCCCAATAACCATCACCCATATTGGCAAACCTATTGGAAAAAGTCACTTCTCTAGTGCTACTCCTGTACTTCTATGCAGCAAAATGAAGAGATAAATGTTTGGTATGGTCGGTGCCAATTACAGGGTACTTGAATTAATAGCTCAGTTAATCAAGTCCTGGAGTACCTTGACAACATGTCTTCACGTTGGTCCTTGAAATGTCATTGAAAGGAATGTGTTGTTTTTCTGCTCTATACTGAACCAATGATTTGTTTTCTATTTTTATTCATTCTTATCTATTGTTTTCCAACCATTCAAATATCCCCTGACCCTGCACTGGCTGCCTTCAGAAATAACATGGTGACGTACACTCACTAGTAACTTCATTAGTTACATCTGATCAAGTGCTTGTTTAAACTAATCAGACAGTCTCGTGGCATGTAGACATGGTCAAGATGGTCTGCTGAAGTTCAAACAAAGCATCAGAATGGGGAAGAAAGGTGATTGAAGTGACTGAACGTGGCATAGTTGTTGGTGCCAGACAGGCTGGTTTGAGTATTTCAGAACATGTAAATTTACTAGGATTTCCCCACACAACAATCTGTAGGGCTTACAGAGAATGGTCTGAAGAAGAGAATTTGAATGAGCGGCAGTTCTGTGGGAAGAAAATGCCTTGTAGATGCCAGGGGTCCGAGGAGAATGGCCAGACTGGTTCGAGCTGAAAGAAAGGTAACTTAAATAACATTCAGATGGAAGGGTCAGAATTTGGCGTAAATAACATGAATGCATGGATCCATACTGCCTTGTATCAACGGTTCATTATTTACATAAAAAGTTGATATGGTTTTTCCACAATTTTTTTTATCTACTTCTCCCTCAAAATATTTATGGATTGTAGAATTTGTTTCATTTCTGAAGTTAAACTGATGGACACAATGAAGTAAACCAATATCACAATCTGCCCCCTGAGGGCATCACCTGGCTCTGGGGTCATGATTAATGTCAACCTTTCTGTTTATTCTGACTCATTTATTCATTCCATCACCTTAATTGTCTAATTGTCAGGAAGGAATCACATCTCTGTTACCCAATAGATCTTAGTCAATAATCAGTGCCAGCTGCACACTCATTAGTTATGCATGTAAGTCCAGTCTGAGTGTTTTGTAGCTGTCGTTCATTGTCTTTATGTAGGTTTGTGTGTATATGTCGTATTCTAGTGGGTTTCACTACATTTTGCACATTGTGGCAGTATTTCCTTTGTATGAGTCTACGATATTAAACACCATTTATTTTCACAAGATGTCATTTGCCCTTGTCTCAATTTCTCCCACAATATGCACAGACACTACATGTGAAGATTCCTTTAACATCAGAATCACCTGCGCTAATGAGTACGACCTAAATAAGCAACGTATTTCAAAGTGGAGAAAGTCATTTTGTTTTTTAATCTTTCACCAAAAATGCTGCCATGTCGAGTGATATCAAAACATAGACTGTATATATTAATGGACGGAGCATGTCTGACGTCACCCATTGGTTTGTGGAGATCTGCTATTAGTTTGCCGTTACAGGTGCAGCCATCTTGTTGTGAATGTGACGAATGGGGAGGAGTAATCTAGCTAGCTAACGGATATTAATTGGGATGTTAACGTTGGCTAAAAAAACAGTATTAAAAAAAAGTAAAACAAAATTTTAACATTACTTACCGGAAAATCTGAACTGCTGACTCCATTGAGTGTCTTGTCGTACAACCGAACGGCATAGCCACGCCCTAAAACACCTGCTTAATCGCTGATTTTAAAATCAACAAGACCATAATTAAAAAAATTAACATCACTGTATATTGCAGAAGACTTAAAACTAGCAATTGACAAAATAACGGAAGAGAAGAGTGATTTGGCATCGATCTTAATCGTTAGTAGGCTAACAAGCCAGTATGTTGAGATACTATACAGCTACAGGCAGCCACCACTTAATAGCTAGCTATCACTTTGTCACAAAAAAAACACTTTATTGCAAAACAAATTATATTACTTAAATCCTGTGGCTGGTTAACATGTCTACATTGGCGATAATGATTTTGTGGTGAGTGAATGTTAAAAAAAATGTTTTTGTTTGATTGATAATCTTATTGGAAAACTTGGTGTTAATATGTGAAGCGAGAGGAATTATCTGCCATGTTTACATTTTTATTTTGGTCAGCTCCTCAGGTTTGGCGTAGTGGTTTCAGTGATAAGGCAGCGTTCTACGTGCGGATATCAGGGAAATATCATTGGCTTGGAACCCTATTTTGTAATCTGGTGAAATGGTGAAATTGTCATGCTGTGCGAACTACGATGTAACTTTTAAGTTTAAGACAACAAACAGACTTGACCATGAGCTTTTGACAGTAGCAGTGGCCCAAAGGCCATGGTGGTCATAGGGTGTACAATAATGTTTAAGGCATCAATGCCAGAGCCAGGTGCAACGAAAGCCATGATCTTGACACTTGTGTGCCGATACAGTATGTATTGTGATTATCAGGAATTTCATGATTCTGCTTCTTTTCTTAATTAGACCATGTTTAACCGTTCATTGAAATGCATAATAAAAGCAATCATTTGCTTAAAACTTTCCAAGCTGTGTTGGATTTGAAATGTGTAAAATATGTCATGGTTAAATTGAATGATAATCCACCCAAAATGGCATACTCCTATCAGGGTTTCCCGCAGCACTTTGCAGCTAAGGCGGCCGCCTATGCAACACACGCCGGCCATCTTAACTACGTCGTCGAAAAGAAAGAAATATATATATATTCACACCAAATAGTTTGATTCGTCCAAACAGCGTCATCTGGTGGTGGTTGAATGACATTGCGCTATCTATCGTTCTCTCTCCCCCATCTGACGGCAAACCCTACCACCTTAGATAACAGATTTTCTGTTGGAAACCCTGCCTATGATACACATAGTAAAGGCAAATAAAATACATATATCAAAAAAATTTGTAATAGATCTTTCTCCATTTTATATTTATAGTAATTTGGCAACCAACATGGATGTTTGTCTGGCTAAGTACAAATTGATCTATAAAACACAAAAACAAAGACTATCAGTATGTTAAATTGTTACCGGTATATGTACAGTAATAATTATGTAAAACAAAATATATATGTAAAATTGCTGAACCAAACTGCACTTTTAGTATAGGAATTAAAAAGCTAAAGATCTATTAAAAAAAGGAAATGCCCAACCAATTGCATTGGACTTGGGTGACAAACAATACCTCGTGAAATATCCTATTTTTAACCTCTAAGTATAGCCAAAGTAAATTTCTAAAATAAATACTTTGTGTTAATAATAATATATAACACGTAAACAACCAATGTTAACATTTAGCGTATACTGGAAAGAAACGTTTTGGGCGACAACCCTGCTTTTATGAATGTACATGGGCACACTGGCATAGGCAAGGGAAACTTGGTCTCATTAATTCCTTTACTGGAAGACAAGAACACCACTATGTAACTTTTTGAAACAAAAATAACATAAAATATTATGTAATTGGCCTAGATTAATGGGTCGTATTTTTAAGCTACTGGCTTTTGAAGTACTCTTATCTAAAATAGCAATAGTTATACAAACATTTCAGACATTGTATTCGGCTAGCTAACATTTTTATGATGCTAATAATTACAAAAGCAGACAGGTTAATGCAATGATAAGTAATATAAAAATGTATTTCAAAACAGTTGCTGGGAATGCGAACAACAGGGGGGTTCTATGCTATATTTTTTTAAGCTCAAGTTTATGGATTGTGTCAATGTGGGATTTTTTGATTTTCAAAAATATAGGTTTCCCTTAAAAATGCAATGATACAAAGATCATTTTTTTTGCAATAACTTTGGGTTTAAAGTCCTAGTATAAAAGCCTAGCCTATGTCTTCATAAACTGGTCTGCATGGGTACATGGACCACAGGGGAAGGCTCTCTCAAAGACAATCTGGAAAGTGAATGGGCGAATCTAGGTCAGCGGGAAAAACAGCCTTGCTCCTGGGACTCCTACTACCCCCTCAGCTCCCTGACCCCATCCTTCATACGTGTTGTGAGGACCACAAGTCCCTACAAGAATAGTCAAACTGATAACATGGTCCCCTTAAAGAGAAAAGGTGTAGAGGATAGGTTTAGTGTACACTTTGTGTTAGTGTGAGAATTATGGTTGTATTTAGGGTTATTAGAGAAAGTTGGGTTTAAATTTAGGGTTAGGAGCAGCGTTTTGGGGTTCAGGCTTGAGACAAAAGCATTTTAATGATAATGGGAATAGATCTGAAGGTAAAATACTAGACCAGCCTGCAGCTCCTCAGGCTCCATCTTGGCCCTGTTGACTCGAGCCTTTCTGTCTTGAGGACAGACGGAGAAGCAGGAGGCCTGTCTTTTCTCTAAACTAAACCAGGACCCTTCACCGCTCCGGAAAACACCATCACTGCTTTTCACAAAGAATGCATGCAAGCTTTTTCCCCCAGCTTCTTTATTTATTCACCAGATTGTGCCTAGGAAAGCAGTGGAATAAAGAGACCTCCAGTGTTTGCGTCTCGGCAGCGGTGGTGAAATGTGTTCTCCCGCTTGGGGCTCCCACTGTGAGGGGTGCATGGGAGGGGCGGTCTGGCTGTGATTAAAGCAGTGTTACTCCCCTCCCCCCATGTCTTTGTCTCTTACTCCGCCCGTCCTCTCTCACTGTGACGTTTACACAGCTGGGAGATAACCTCGCCTCCCTTCCGTTTTCCCCTTCTCCTCACACCCTCCTCCCCCACGCTCTCCCTCCCCATCTGCCCCCCACAGCCCTTCTCCATCTCAGTCCACTTAATAAAAACAGGAGACAGGCCCTCCCCCCTCCCAGTGATACCGACCCCAGGATGTAGCTTGCTGGCTAAGCCATTTAAGCCGCAGTGCTGCGTAACCAGAACCAGATGACAATCCACCCCTACATCAATGACTGGACTCCCAAATGACCCCCTATTGGCATCATAGTGTGCTACCTTTCAGCAGTTACACAGTGTACTGTTAAGGGGGCCTGTCAAAATGCAAACAGGGTGCCGGTCATGACTAATGCATTTGTCTCGCAGAGCAACTCCACAAACCATCTCCTTGTGCATTTTTCCGAGTGAGCTTCGCCCATCCAATTGTGAAACATTTTTACGGTACAAGTCAGTATTGCAAAATGATGTGAGTGCTTGTTTAAGAAACTTGCGATCCATCTGAGAAGGGATGGGTGGTGGGTACAAAGGGCATTGAGTTCTGGCTCTGGGAGCATGTGTCGAGAGGAAACAGACATGGTGGAATGACAGTGTTCCCTGTTCCTGCCTTTCAGGTGTTTGCAGCGTGGCTGCAGTTGACCGACCGACGGAACCATGGCTCAGTTTCCCACGACCTTCGGAGGTGAGTGCTAATATTTGTATGCAGTAGTGAGACTGATACTGTAACTGGCTCAAAGGACTATTTGGCGCCTGCTGCCGGGAATTGGAATGCTACCTGCCCCTCACATAACACTAATGACATCCTGTTGCCTCCTGACCTGAGCCGTTACTTAACCCCTGGACACCCTACAGTAGATGGGACACACAGGGATAGTTGGGGTGTATTCATGCTGTATGTCCTCCCAAAGCACCTTACCAAGGCCCATTTCATTTAGGCTCTCTTTCCTTGTGACTACCACTTTAATGTGGAAGCTCATAATCAGACTTAAGTGAGTGAAGCATGTGCTAAAATTAGCTAAAATATCATCATTTTAATATGATGTATACCTAATAAATATCCAATTAATGTACATTTTATCATTTATTTTGCTCACTGTTTGCATACAAACGCACACAACAGCCAGATGAGAGCTTCCACTGATTCTTCGCTGCCTCTATCCGTTCCTCTCTCCTCTCTCTCTTAGGGGGTCTGGACGCCTGGGCAATCTCACCGGACGAGCGAGCCAAACATGACCAGCAGTTTGTCAGCTTGACCCCCACGCCAGCCGGCTTCATCACAGGTCTGCCTCCCTCATCGCAGTCCACTATCAACAGAAATAGCACACTGGAGAGTCATAGGGCCCTATCTTGCACCCGGCGCAATGCAGCGCAATGCCCAAACGCAAGTGTCTTTCCTAGTTTAAGACCGACACAGTTGTCAATTTCCCATCCGGCGCCCGCGTCATTTAAATAGCAAATGCACCTGCGCCCATATTTGCGCTCATGGGTGTGCTGGTCTAACAGGGAGGTGTGTTCAGGTTAATTCTAGGTGTATTGCTATCTTGAGGCATCGGAAAGTGATTGCGCCATTGACCAACAAAAACCTGGTCTAAAGTCAATGGCACAGGATGTTGCTTCATGCCAGGCGCTTAGATCGTTAAAATAGGGCCTTTAGTCTTTAATGGAACATCTTGTAAGGAAGAAGCCTTGGCTCAACAGTCCTTCAATCAACACTAACAGTGTATCATTAACGGATACTGATATCTGATCTAATTTCCGCTATACTGATGTTTTCAACATAGCCTTGCACAACAGACTTGCACCGTTATAGAGAAGGGAAACTGTTTCGCTCTGCTGCCTCAGCAGTGTCTGTCATCAGCCCAGTCGCTACACACAACTAAGAACTGATGATTCCATTACAATTTATATAATTTATTAGCAATTTCAAAATTTACCACACTTTTAGGGATGCAACAATTGACCAGTTCCCAATTTGAAATAAAGATGTGAAACAATCTGCGGTAGGGACCTCAAACATTTTCCAGTTTAGCAAGTATTGATTGAGTGTTGACTCAAATATTACAAATCACTAGTATTAATACTAGATTGAAATTCTGAAAATACATCTTTAGTGCAAAATGACATGTTATCTCATTCAGTACAATGTGTCTGCTTTGTTACTGCTTTGACCATTTTGAACTACAAATAAACTACAAATCACTGTTCTCAACTTTGCGCTATAATGCCCACAAGTTAGACATATTCTTTCTCCCAAATTGCACAGTTTTACACAGGCCAGTCAACATTCTATTGCTCCTGCTTTGTGCAATATTAGTGTTTATTAATTTGAGTTACAAATAATAGGATTTAAAAGTAACCTTAAGTAGTGTAGACAAAATCCTGATGTATCTTCAGACTATAGCCTAGGCTACCATTTTATCCAGGCTATTTTAATTTATTCCGATTATGCTTTACCTGTTTCTTGAGTTTTAAGCCAAACATGTCGGACGGGCCAAGTTTATAATAATTTTAATTTTATTTAACTGTTCTTTAACCAGGCATGTTTATTAAGAACAAATTCTTATTGGCATCAATGACCTGGGAGCAATTAGAGTTAACTATCTTGCTCAGAAACAGAATTACAGAACCTTCACCTTGGTAGGATTGAACTGGGGGCCTTAACTATTTTTAGTTACAAGTGTCACAAGTCCTTTTTTTTTTACTCATTCAGTTGTTTTGTTCAATAGATCGGCAGTTGACAGCAGTCTCCAATGTGAGCATAGGCAGAATTCATAAGCGGTCAACCAGCTCAGTGCTCTGACACCAACGGCTGTTTGTTATATATGTGCAAAGATCAAATAGATCAAGCTGCAGCAGAATAAAGAACTGATTAAACTTATCAGGATGCAGATTGCTATAATTAATGCAATTTGATCAATATTTATTTATTGTTTATTGCCCACACAGGACACCCTACCTAATCCCTACTTATTGATTATTGAATAATATGATGGAAAATGCTTTATATGTAAAACAGCCTCTGCTTTAAATTAAGAAGACTTGTGAATAATGTAATCATTTAATGTAATCGTTCTATTGAAAAGTGAGTAATATCTCATTTGCCGGCAGGGGACTCTAAAAGGTGACTCTAAAGATCATTGAAAGAGTCATTAGAAAGAGTTTAACATCCCATCACTACTCATACAAAAAGTATGCATTTAAAAAATTAAAAAAAATTCCCTCCCAATTGGTCTTGTCCAATTTCCCTCTAACCCCTCTAGCCCCGCCTTCTCGGCAGCTCCGCAACTCTCTGCACAGATGTTGGATGGTGAGGGGTGCTCACATGGTTCATCCAACCACATGTCACCGAGCCGGCTGATTCTTTCATCTTGACTTTTCTTCAAACATGGAAGCCTTTAGTCAGATCATGTGTGGGATGATTACAGTCATCTGTACTTCTGCGACTGAAATTACAGGCAACCGATCTGCACACAAGGAGTCGCTGGAGAGCGATGTGGCAGGATAGATAATCCAACCCAAAACCTCTAATCAAACATGATCTGATTGAATAGTTTTACAACATATTATTTTAATATATCAGAGGCATCCTAATTTGCAGGGAATAAAATATAGCATACAAAAAAACCTACTGTTTTTGGTTTTAAAGTATTTCTGACATTTAACATACTAGTAACCACTCGCAGAATGGCAGCCACATTGGGCGCATTGTTTTAGCCTACAACGTAAAAAACGAATTCCAGCGCAATATCAGAAAATCTCAGTGACTGTTGATCAAAAATGTAAATGTAATGTCCTGCTGATACGTGTTAAACTTCTTCAAACAAAAAGCTGCACCTCCTACATGCATCCCTTTTCTTTCCCTTGGTTTTCAATCACTTTTGGTCACGATTACTTTAATAATGTTGTGATATTTAATATCCTTCTAATTGCCTATAGGTGACCAGGCCAGGAATTTCTTCCTGCAGTCCGGCCTGCCCCCTCCCATCCTGGCACAGATATGGTGAGTGTCTTCCCTCCATCTCACCTGATTTTATCTGATGCTTCTTTTGGTGTCTGCTTTCCTTGTCTGACCTTTCTCTTTTACTGTCTGCTTTTTCTCTGCCTCTCTTCAATTCATTTTTAATTAAAAAGGAAATTAATGGATTTAAAAAATCCGAATGGTTTCCTAATTGTCCAGTTTGAAAAAGGTTGAGGTGTAGCATGTTGTTAGCTTAGCTCAATGGCTTGTCCAAATTTGTACTAGACACAAAGTTGTGTCCTTAATAAATTTTATGTAGCTATTCTTTCTTTAGTTACAATAAATAGTTTATAGTAGTTTTAACAATTTCATATGCAATATAAACAATTGGCACAGAGAACAACAGGAGTTTTGAACAAATTCTAATAAAAGTAAGCAAACTTTTCTGGTAGATTGATTATACTTTCAGGATGTCTACATCTTAGACCTTAAAACAAAATTGCAGGGATTTATTTAGGATTTTTTCTAGGAGGTGGATGTGTTTGTTGATACTAATGTTCACATGGATAAAGTGCTAAAGTAGATGCCTTACTCCCAGGGCCCTGGCCGACTTGAACAACGATGGGAAAATGGACATGCATGAGTTCTCCATCGCCATGAAGCTGATCAAGCTGAAGCTACAGGGTCACCCCCTGCCCCCCTCTTTGCCCCCCTCCATGAAGCAGCCACCTCTCACCCTGCCCCCACCACCCAGCGCCCCCTTTGGTAAGAGACTACAATCCTACGCACCATAATGTGGTAGCCTCACAGTGACGTTTAAACATCAAATGCTACACGGACACTGGAAGTTGAGACTATTCGGTACTGGTAGACTGATTTCCATGTAGCATTTAAGTGCTCGTGGTTCCAGGCACCATGCTAATGCTACAGATGTAGGTAAGATAAAGTGGCGCCGCTTGTACCCATAGACCATATAAATCACTGGTCGTAACGTGTGACATCACCCATTGGTTTGTGAAAATCTGATTTGGGTCATTGAATTTGCCGTTACGGGTGCAGACATCTTGTTTACGGATGTGACGAATTTAGATGAGGGAGGAGTAATCTAGTTAGCTAACTGATATTAATTGTGATGCTAACGAAAAACATTATTAAAACATAAATGTAACGTTACTTACTGGAGAATCGGATGAAATCTCATCTAACGATTGAGACCATGTACTCATTATGAAAATGTTTACTGAGGTAAATAATCAAGTTAGAAGTCTCTCATTCTTATAGACTATTACAGAAACCAAGCTCTTTTGCAACCAGATGTATCGCCCCCAGCTGGAATTCAGATAGAATGCAGGTTTAAGGCACTTCGGCATTTGCGTCACTTTGCCAAACCGGATGCTCGCCCTGTGCTTGTACTGCTTCACCAATAATTAATAATAATTAGTTCAGCTTATATAGCGCTTTTCAAGAACCCAAAGCGCTTTACACAGTGAGGGGGAAAGCCCACCTCATCCACCACCAATGTGTAGCACCCACCTGGGTGATGCACGGCAGCCATTTTGCGCCAGAACGCTCACCACACATCAGCTATCAGGTGGAGAGATGAGTAGTTATATATGCCAATTAAGAA
>JACXGM010009982.1:0-17065 GCA_016801145.1 Umbra pygmaea | reverse complement strand
GATTATAAATAACAGATCCCTGTGGGGCCCATGGCCTCTGATATATTAGATGGGGCTGTCATTTTGAAAGACAGCTTATGTTACAATGGCGGCATGGGGGGAGGCGAGGATGGCGGGGTCTTGGGCAAGACGGGCCGAGACGGGGCCCGGTCAAGGGGGGGAGAGCGTGATGGATGCCACCTCTCTCTGGGTTATAAGGAATGAGTGATCTCCACACATCCATCACCTGGCGAACGGGTGAGAGAGAAAAAAGAAACAGGCTGCCAAACGGCAGATACATTTCTGTCTGAGGCTGGGTCCTCCTTTAGCTAGGCTGTGGGGACTGCTTTTTTCTGCAGGAGTAAATCTAAACAGACCTTATTTTCCTGATTGCCTTTCTGACAAGATAAAGAGCCAGGGCCCGGAGGGGACGTTCTGATCCCTCCCACGACCAATCACAGCGCAGACGGGAAGGTTTAGAGGCATAAATCTGGAACAATATGCAGCCTGGTGCCGTTATTCCAACAGGCTGATCCATTTTTAACATTATGGAGGTCCGTTGTCTGCTGTTGGTGAGCACCACAGATAAACACAAAGCATGCCAACAGGAGTAAACCAATGCTCATTGGGTCATGCACATACAGTATATTTGTTAAGTACAATGGCCTAATTTGAAGATCTCATAAGGCTCTCTGACTCACCTACTAGTGTGAAGGTCAGGTCTATGTCCGAGTCCACTGCAGATAACTGACTGCCTGGGAAAGCTCTGAAATTTTGCGATATTCCTAATAATTTATTTACGTGTTTATAAGAATGTAGAGCAAAAATAATGTAGGGTTACTATTATTTTTATGTGATACAATTAACTTTTAACATTTGTGCAATGGAGGCTATAAGAGCCATACGAGAATTCATAAAAAGCCATTGTGACTGGATTTGCATTTCGACTCCGCTGATGTTAATATTGCATAAATATCTAATCAGTCACTCACGTGGCAAGGCGTTTAGGCATGTAGACAGGGTCAAGATGGTCTGTTGAAGTTCAAACCAAGCATCAGAATTTGGAAAAAAGGAGAAAAGAATGGCTAGACTGGTTCGAGCTGAAAGAAAGGCAACTGTAAGTCAACCACTCATTTCATTCAAGGTATGCAGAAGAGCATCTCTGAACGCACAAAACGTTGAATCTTGAAGCAGATGCAGTATAGCAGCAGAAGACCACAACGGTTGCCACTCTTGTCAGCTAGTACAGGATACTGAGGCTACAATTTGCAAGGGCCCACCAAAATTGGACAGTTAAAGATTGGAAAAACAATGCTTGGTCAGATCAGTCTCCATTTCTGCTTCAACATTCAGATATTAGGGGCAGAATCTGGCATAAACATGGGTCCATCCTGCCTTGTATCAACAGTTCAGGCTGGTGGTGCTAGTGCAATGGTGTGGGAAATATTTACTTGGCATATTTTGGGGCCCTTGTTTCCAGCACCTGGTTGAATCACGAAGAATTAAGGCTGTTCTTTTCTTTGGTATTTGTATTTTATTTTATTATAACAGAACAACAAAGAACAAAAGCGTAACATTTACCCCACACCTCTTCCCACCCTCACTGACCAACACATACAGTACCAATATATACTCTATTGTTTTCTGTCTGTCAATAACAATAGTCTACAATTGCTCGTATATTTTCATTCAAATTTAAATAAAATGGAAGATAGTGATATGTTGATTTGTGTAAAAACTCTTACAGTCTTTGGGCCCTATCTTGCACCCAGTGCAATGCAGCGCAAGGCCCAAACGCAAGTGTCTTTGCTAGTTTAAGACCAACGCAGTTTTCAATTTCCCATCCGGCGCCATCGTCGTTTAAATAGCAAATGCACCTGCGCCCATATTTGCGCCCATGGGCATGCTAGTCTAACAGGGAGGTGTGTTCAGGATAATTCTGGGTGTATTGCTATCTTGAGGCATCAGAAAGTGATCACGCCATTGACCAACAAAAACCTGGTCTAAAGTCAATGGCGCAGCATGTCATTGTTATTTTAATAGCACATTAGTCAAATGCACCTAGGCGTATGCACAGGGTGTGCACACTATGCTTGTTGCACACACACAGGGAAGCGCAGCAGCACACAAACATGCAAAAGATTTCAAATTACGGTGCAAATCCGCCGTCATAATAGCCATGCCCAGATTACCCAATGGGCATTATGGGCACGGGCCCAGGGGCCCATGCGCACTTGGGGCCGAAGCAAAGGAAAAAAAAAATTACATTTCAGATTATGACACCATGTATAACCAGAGAAAAGCCATGCTGATATTTATATTCATTTAAATAGAATTATATAATTGGTCAAGCGCGGTGTGGAAAGCACTAACATCCCGCCCCTGCGCAGCCTTCAAATAACCCTGCGCTGAATTGGGCGGACTATCTCTCTATCTATCGCCTATTCACCATCTAAAGGTAATATTTTTTGCTTTGCCTGTATGCTTTTTTCAACCAAGAAGAAAACAATAAATTTGTTAGTGTTTTTTCTGACTGGAAACACCCTGAATGTGTGCATGATAATGAGAAAAGAACAGAGCATTGCATTTGTATGTTAGCATTGTGGGATGTGGCTGTCATAAAGTTTTTAAGTTAAATAAAAAATAGTATTATCAAAAAACAAATTAACAAGCTGCTTTCTTTTACATTTGATATTTACATTTACATTTAGGGCATTTGGCAGACACTTTTATCCAATGCAACTTATGTAGTACATTTGTCAATATTTGGACAGGTTATATATACACCAGCAATTGTAATTTGTAAGCAACCAATATTATACCAGAATACTTATAGCATCTTGATATGTGTCTACTACCATTCACAGGGCTCTTAAGCGTCACGCATTCAGCGTGAGAGTCACTCATTTCACTTTTTTGTCACGCTCTCCTGCCACACATTGTAAATTTGTTTGTATAATATATTTAATATGCCGCTCCGCTCTGACTATGGAACCGGCAGGAATTAAGCACATCTCCCCGGGATTGTAGTGTTGACGAACTGACCGAAGAGTCGGTTAATTAACCCGACTCATGTTACTGAACCGGGAGAATCGAGTGCCAGACGTGAAAGAACCGACACACTCCTGTTTTTTGCAGAATGAGAATTAACGGCACGTTAGGTAGAGCAGTGGTTCCCAAACCTCTCCTCGGCGACCCACAGACAGGCCATGTTTTTGTTTTATCCCTGAAATGGCACACCTGATTCAATTAGTCAAAGGTGTAATGTGTAGTTGACAAATTTAATCAGTTGTGTTAAAACACACCTACGAATTAATGAAGACACTTAGTACAACCCTTTTAGACCATGCGCCCGGCGCATGGACCCTTTTATCTGCTGTCAAACTAGCAAAAGTGGATTTGGACACGCCCAAAGTGCACTTGCGCCATGCGCTTCACGCCATCCGCTTAGATCGTTAAAATAGGGCCCATTGTCTCATGAATTGGATGACAAACCAATTCTGAAACCCAGGGTACTTAATATGCATGTAATTATGAATTACGTTTTACGCAGAATTAAGTTGTGAATAGAAAAATAAAGAGGTGCCAGGTAGCTCATATTGCTTTTGAAGACCTGGAATGTGCATACATTTTGATTGTCCACAATGTCAGAGAGAACCTTAATCACTTCCTCACTCCATGCTGGGAAGGATATTGGCCTGGCACCTAAGAGGAGACTATGATTTTAAAAAAGTGGGATACAGGGGTAATGTTTAAGGATACATTTGCAGTGTTTCCCCATTGAATGTCGTAATATCATATTACAGTAAGCAGATGTGAGATGAGAGGGCCAAATGAAGATTTAACGTTTTTATTAGAAACAATGGAATACAGTAAATCTTGAAGCCTATATGTTCTAACCAAGTTCTTCTCTATAGGGTGCAAGGCGACTGGAATATTAGGGTTCAATCATATACATAGTGGACCCATCATGAAGGCCAGAAATACAAATTAAAATTGGGGAGAGTTTGACATCAAAAAAATATTTTGTCTCTGTAAGATAGTGAGCTTGAAACCTGACCTGTGTTTTGCAGGCTATTGCAGGCATTCCCTTACCAATCTTCAGGCAGGGAATCCCCAACAATTTCTGTGAAATCTTCTGTGAAATCACATTCCATTCAGGAAGCAACAATGGTTGACAATCAATTTCACATCCTTTTGTGCAAATGGAACAGACAACAGGTGGAAATTACAGGCAATTAGCAAGACACCCCCAATAATGACCACAGACCACTTCTCAGTTCCTATGCTTCCTGGCTGATGTTTTGGTCACTTTTGAATGCTTGCAGTGCTTTCACTCTAGTGGTAGCATGAGGCAGAGTGTACAACCCACACAAGTGGCTCAGGTAGTGCTGCTCATCGAGGATGGCACATCAATGCGAGCTGTGGCAAGAAGGTTTGCTGTGTCTGTCAGCGTAGTGTCCAGAGCATGGAGGCGCCACCAAGAGACAGGCCAGTACATCAGGAGACATGGAGGAGGCCGTAAGAGAGCAACAACCCAGCAGCAGGACCGCTGCCTCTGCCTTTGTGAAAGAAGGAGCAGGAGGAGCACTGGCAGAGCCCTGCAAAATGACCTCCAGCAGGCCACAAATGTGCATGTGTCCACTCAAACGGTCAGAAACAGTGCATGTGTCCACTCAAACGGTCAGAAACAGTGCATGTGTCCACTCAAACGGTCAGAAACAGTGCATGTGTCCACTCAAACGGTCAGAAACAGTGCATGTGCCCACTCAAACGGTCAGAAACAGTGCATGTGCCCACTCAAACGGTCAGAAACAGTGCATGTGCCCACTCAAACGGTCAGAAACAGTGCATGTGCCCACTCAAACGGTCAGAAACAGTGCATGTGTCCACTCAAACGGTCAGAAACAGTGCATGTGTCCACTCAAACGGTCAGAAACAGTGCATGTGTCCACTCAAACGGTCAGAAACAGTGCATGTGTCCACTCAAACGGTCAGAAACAGTGCTGTTCCACAGGTGGGGGTCGTGCTTACATCCCAACACCGTGCTGGACGTTTGGCATTTGCCAGAGAACATCAAGATCGGCAAATTCGCCACTGGTGCCCTGTGCTCTTCACAGATGAAAGCAGGTTCACACTGAGCACACGTGACAGACGTGACAGAGTCTGGAGACGTCGTGGAGAACGTTCTGCTGCCTGCAACATACTGCAGCATGACCGGTTTGGCGGTAGGTCAGTAATGGTGTGGGGTGGCATTTCTTTGGGGGCCATATAGCCCTCCATGTGCTCGCCGGAGGTAGCCTGACTGCCATTAGGTACCGAGATGAGATCGTCAGACCCCTTGTGAGACCATATGCTGGAAGAGGAAGGCATTGATGCTATGGACTGGCCCGCCCGTTCCCCAGAACCTAATCCGATTGAGCACAACTGGGACATCATGTCTGCGCTCCATCCACCAACGGCACGTTGCACCACAGACTATCCAGGAGTTGGCGGATGCTTTAGTCCAGGTCTGGGAGGACATCCCTCCGGAGACCATCCACCACATCATCAGGAGCATGCCCAGGCGTTGTAGGGAGGTCATACAGGCAGGTGGAGGCCACACACACTACTGAGCCTCATTTTGACTTGTTTTAAGGACATTACATCAAAGTTGGATCAGCCTGTAGTGTGGTTTTCCACTTAGATTTTGAGTGTGACTCCATATCCAGATCTCCATGGGTTGATAAATTTGATTTCCATTGATCATTTTTGTGTGATTTTGTTGTCAGCACATTCAACTATGTAAAGACAAAAGTATTTCGTATGATCAGTTCATTCATTCAGATCTAGGATGTGTTATCTTAGTGTTCCTTTTATTTTTTTGAGCAGTGTATATAGTATGCATACTATGCATATTGAGACGCAGCCCTAAACACTTCAGAGAAAAAGTAAAAGTAAAAATTCCTGAGCGTTGACCCGTTTTTGCCCGACAGCACTTATATTCACATTTTGTTGAACCCAGAGGACTAAATAGGCATAAATATCAACTAAAAGTCTAAGTATTTTCTCTTAAATTTGTTAATTAAAGTTTGTATTTTTCAGGATCTGATGGTGAAAGTGGAATCATGGAGCTGTACTGTAGAAATGTATTTGTGGACGTATGTTCATTTTATAGATCGAAATATATATTTGTAAGGAATTTGAAGTTCACTGTTTGGATCATCTATCTAGATCTGTCTCTATGTGTTTATAAACAAAATTGGTTTAGTAATCTTGCATACAGTATATCTGGATTATGCCAATGATTATGGCAATGCTTAAGTATTTAAAGTAACTAACTATTGGAATATCAGGAGACAGGGAAGTATTCATAATCTCTTCAATCAATGGTAGTAAAGCAGATTTAGCCAAATTAATATTATACCCTGAAAGAATTACAGAATTTTGTGAAAATACCAAGAAGTGTAGGTAAAGAACGTGGGATATCTCCAACATTAAGTAAAATATCTTCTGTGTAGAGGGAAATATAATGGTCAGAGATTTAAACAGTAATAGGAACATGCATGGAATGATGGACGGCCTGAGCAAGAGATCTAGTCATAAGGCAAACAGTAAACGACTTAACTGACATCCTTGCCTGGTGCCTGCCAATTGGAAATGTATTAAGGTAGTTCTGAAGGTAAATTGGGGTCCAAGCTGGTACTAGCAACGTGTACCTAATTAAGTGTCAGGTGAGTGTACATTTGTCATTTAGTTTATCCATCAGCCAAACCCATGTAAACTGGTCATCTGGTCTTTAGCTAGTTTCAAGCCTAAAATTCATTAACAAACAGGTGACCATAATATGTTTAAGTTTTGTTGAGCAACCTTCATGGGCACGACTACCACGGCATATCACACTGCCTGGTTAGCATTCAGCCCCTTGTCTAGGCTGTTCCACCCCTATATTTGTGAGCAGCCTATTTTATTAAAATATACCCAAGCCGAGCTTGTGAGAATTCTCAGCTGACTTTGACTACAAAGCAAACCAGCCATCATCAGGTCACACTATCAACAACTAGGTAATAACTGATCTCAGTTTGACAGGTTAGACATCCAAATAAGTTTCTTTCACATTTTCATTATGGGGCATTGTTTGTGGATTTTTGAGGGAAATAATAAATTTAGTCAATTTCGAAATAAGGGTGTAACATAACAAAATATGGAAAAAGTGAAGAGCAGTGAATACCGGTACTTTCTGGATGCACTGTATCATTTGTTGTGCAGACTTTGGAAAACTATTTGAAATGTGATTGAAATCAGAATCAGATTGAAATTTAATCGTCACTTGTGTCTGTTAAATAGGTGATCTTATTACTTTGAAATGCTACATACAAAGGGATTTTTTGTCATCAGAATAGCAGCAAGAAAATACAATATCTACACGGGAATGGGTGCCATTTCATCTTATGGCTTGTGTTGTCATGGCTTGTGGGTAGAAACTGTCCTTCAGTCTATTGGTGTGTGCGTTCATGCTGAAGTACTGCTTATCATGTGGAATTTTATTAGAGTTTAAATACAGTTTTTCTTTACTGTGGTCTTATACCCTGGACTTCTATGTTTGGTTATGAACTGGGCCGACCACACCACTTTCTTTTGCCTTCTCAAGCTCACTGGTGTCCCCATGCTTTCTATGCTACAACATTTGAACTTAGGAGTGTATCTCGGGGTACACTACTTCTTTCGTTATGCATGAAGTGGGTGCCTCCTGTTTGAGTAATCCAAACATGAGCTGTTTTTCAGAAACCAAGATTTGAGTTAGTGACTGTATTTATCATTTACATACGAGAATGTCTGTCATGAGGTAATGTTAAGGGAAATGATGGTAAAAAAAATGGAAGCAAACCAATCCATTCTAAAAGCTTGAACAATATCAAGTTATTTTCTTTCTATGTGAAAACATAATTACAGTTTTAAAAAGCAGAATATTTCATTAATTTCATAAACACTACAAAACTAGACAATCAGGATCAGCTAGGTAGGCCAGCGGTAAATTGGAATGAAACATCTTATACTAAAATGTTTCAAATATACTGTATTTACTCGTCAAAATTGAGTTAACAAGTGCTGTGAGTAATTCCAGTCTAGGGGCAAGGAAGGGAATGATGGGAAATATTCCTAAATGTTCAGTTTGTATTAGAATATATTAAAGTCGAGTGTAATAACTGTTTTAAGGAGGTCCTGGCTGTTTTAGATGGGATAATATGAGCTGATTAACAGTGTTTCATTTCCCTTTCAGTATGTATGCTGGCTGTAAGGTTGAACTACAAAGCGGAGGAGAAGGTAATTTAATTATTCACAAGGTCTATTGACTTTTAATTACTTTCTGAAGGAGGTAAGTGATTGCCATAATTGCACTTGTTTACAAAAAGACTAACAGTGAGCCAAATCAATGTTAGTTGTTTGGACTGCCTAGCATGAAAGTAAAAGACTACAATTAATCTGTGAATGAAATTAAGTTGTAGACTGTAGCATGTTTAAAATGCCTCTGCGTTGAAACCGCTCCTAAGGGTGAGGAGGATGAAATCAGTACGGACATACTGTATCAATGTTTAACTTCATACCATCCCAGCTACTACACGTGATATGGCCTGCATTGCTCACTAGTCTGGGGCACAATATTTAATCCCGGAAGCTCTGTTCTGGCACTCGGATCTAGATGGATTTCTGATAATTGAAGACATATTACAGCAAATGGGGGGCTTCAGTATTACGCAAGAGGAATAGTTTCCTTGTCCCTCTACCTGGTCAGAATCAAATGCAATGTCATGTGATTATAGAATACATCATGAAGATCTTCAAGTTACGATTAAGTTTACATTTCACATTTTAGTCATTTAGCGGACAATCTTATCCAGAATGACTTAGAGTAAGCACAGGGACATTCCCCCTGGAGCAACTTAGCGTAATGTTCCTTGCCCAAGGACACAACAACGTTTGTTGTCAACCTTACGACTACATGTCTGACTCCCTAACCACTGAGCCATCTAATGTTCCCATGCAGTTTTTATCTACAGTAATTTAATTTTTAAAGCATCCGTTTTTGATGAATAAATCATGGAGTGTTCAGATGTTGTGGATGAGGTGTCCGATGATTTTAGACATCAAAACTTCTAAATTATGTCTACATTAGCTACTATATTAGGTAACTCCTGCTTCTGTTAATAGAAAAGCTCTTTCAAAGCAAAGCAGACTCTTGGAAAATTAGTTATCAAAATGGTAAAGAAAATAGTTGCTGATATTTGAGTGTAGATCAAATGTAATACCTAACTTTCATAGTAGCTCATTTTATTTATTTAATTGAGAATGGAAGAAGTGCCGTGAAAAACACACATGGTAATCCCTCACTCCTACCCATATTATTATAATTTTAAACTTTGCTTTAAAGAGAATTATGAGACCAACAAGCACAAAGATGCCATACAGGACAACCAAGAGAGGAGAGAGGTTAGTGCATATTATATAAAAAAACATGTTTTCCATTCATGCATATTTGTTCATAATCCATAAGTGACCTTTCTGACAGGATTGAGCCAGGCAGAAGTTATTGATTAGAGGATAAAGGCCTAGGTCACACATGACATAGCCTACTGGAGTAAAAGTAAAATCTCCTCAGAAATCTGTACTTTGGTTAAAGTCCTCTATTAACATTTCAATTAATTATTAGGCTAATTGTTCATCATTATATCATCATATTAATGTAAGCTATCCTTTACACATACAAAACTATTTGTTAAGCTAAATGCCAATGCAATGCTCAGGAATTCATTGCTGATTTAGGATTGATTTGTAAGTGTTTTGTCATTTTGTATACAGTTGTTTACAATCGCTAGGACCCATTTCTCAATACTTAGGTCACTATTTCAAAAGTATGATTTCAATACCCCTGGAGCCTATATAATGTAGACATTGTTGTATTTTGGAATCACTCAATGCCAAAAGATGACATACAACATATTGAAGCATATTGTATCATGTCTGATTTATTCCTGTATATACTGCAGTAAATTCTAAAGAGTGGAGAGGGGTCATTCTTGTTTTGTAAAGAAATAATATGTTCTTTGTTTTGCTTTAATGAGTGACAAAGTGTACTTGTTGGGTGACAACTGTTGCTAGTGTTATGAGAGAATGAGTTGATTTGAGACATTAATTGTTTCGGTAGTTTTAGTGCATTTTGGATGTGAAATGAACTGCTGTGCAACACTGAAACGTGGTTATGAGAACTGTGTGTAGTTTTGAAAAAGATACCTAAACATTGAGAAATGGGTCCTAGCAATTGTAAAAATATATATAATAGTGAAAAAAAAAATGTTTAACTACATATAGTACACAGAACTAAGAAAAAGGTATGCTGATATGGGCAATATACACACTTATTCTTCAAACTTATCATTTATCCTATTTGGAAAATGTCTCTGCATTTAACTTAGTTGGCTAATTCCTGAGGACATTTTGTTTAATAGTGTTGGCATATACATTTCAGTTGTCTCTCTAAATAAATAAAGAAATGTAACAAGTACATTAGGAAATAAAATATGTAAAGTGGGTAAATTATTTGCTGTTACTATTTACCCCTATCACAAAATGGGCTGGTGCACTATGAAACTCCCAGGCTGAAAATGTGTCCCACTCCGGCCCTGTTGTTATGAATATATAAATATCATGGGTTTTAAGCAGATGTTTGAGTAACAGATGGAAGATAATGAAAGGAAATTGGTAGTGAAGAAATGGTTCTATATTAATATTTGCTTCTGTATTGAGATCTATAAAATAATCTGCTGGAATTGTTATATTTGTTCTTTTTGTCCCAAACTTTATAGAGTCTTCAATCCCGATCCGTAAACAACCTGTTATTTTTTCAACCTAGTGACGTATTTGTTTCAGTCCTTTTATTCTTTGTCGTTTTAACAGAGGGTGCTGTAAATAACAAACATATTTGCTCATTTGGGTTTTGGCATGTGAAGGCATGTCAAAAAGGACGTAAAAAAATCTATTTTTTACCTCATGATGGAGTGTAATTGGGTTTAGGTGTACTGTTTACACAAGCACTATGCGTTCATGGTTCTATTTAATCTGTGTTTGAAGTTGGAACAGCGGCTGAAATAGACAGACCCTTCAGGGACTGAAAACTGGCCAAGGAAAAGATGTGTAGTGTCGAGAGGCCATTGCACTGAGGAAACAAACGTCTGATGAAGCAGCCATACGAAATTATTAAGCTGACCTTAGCTTACTGACAAAAATGGTCTATAATCCAGTGGTTTAGCGGTTCCTGGACATAACAGCCAGGGAATATATGAAATGGTCTCTTTCAACATCAACGGACTATGTGTGATAGGACATGAATGTAATAATTAATTTTTGCACAAAGCCATAGGTTGGTCACTTTGTATACATGCAATTTACTGTAAATCAGTTTTAATGAAGTTGACATTTTCTTTCTCTCGTCTTTTTGTGTCATCTTCATTAGACTAGGTATTATTATAGCTGATTGTAAATTTACTTCGAAAAAGTTCATTCTGATTCAAGGACCAGGAAACAAATTTCGTCTCATAAAATAAACTCTGCAATGACGTCCGATGAGCCATCAAACAGGCAAAACGTCAATACAAGACTAAGATCGAATACCATTACACTGGCTCTGAAGCTCGTTTGATGTGTCTGGAATTGCAAAGTTCCACGGACTACAAAGGGATACCCAGCTGCGAGCTACATGACAAGCCTACCAGACAAGCTAAATCACTTCTACGATTGCTTCATGGCAGGGCCGGCCCGAGGCATAAGCAAACTAACCAGGGGGCCCCCAATCGAGTGCATAGGTGACTATGCGTGGTGGGAGGGGGCCCCCAAATCAAATTCTGCTTGGGGCCCCCAAAAGGCTTGGGCCGGCACTGCTTCATGGCTAGCAACACTGAACCATGCTTGAGAGCACCTGCTATTCCGGATGACTAAGCGATCTCATCCTCCGTAGTTCAGTGATTAAAACTTTAGAATAGGTCAACTTTTATGAGATCTTTAGGCCCGATGAAATACGGACCTAAAGCGTCTTTGCAGATCAGCTGGCAGGTCTCTAATAATCAACCACTCCAGTCCCTGTCTCCAAGAACACAAAAACAACCTGTCAAAAATGACTATAGTCTGGTAGGACTCAAGTCGGTTGCAAAGCATTTGTTTGAAACACTAGTCATGGCTCACAATAACACATTTTGGAGTGGCATTATAGCCTAGCTACACTGTATCTCGATTGAAAACATTCCAATCAAAACCTAAACTTTACTTCGTAAAGTTTCTCCCACTTATCTTCAAAGCCAAGAAGACAGGGTGCCATTTTATATCTGAACAACATTAGGCATGTGAAGAGACATTACTAAGAGCAATAGTACAGTCTTAAATGGTAGAACTACAGTACAGTATTCTGGAAACTGATTTATTTTAATGAAACATTGGACCAGTGGACCATTCAAACAATACTTGGTGACTCACGTCACAAACACATCCTGTTCATGTATTTATGGTATCAAGAGTATCTAATCGCGATCCAAGGAAATTAATACAAAATAGGAGTACATTTATTTCATATTTTGTCAAGAAAAGTCAAGGAAAAAAGACAGTCAAATGTATTTATTATTTTTTTCTTAGTGAAAATCAACACTCAATTGAAAGAATACATTTCTGAGATGACAGCAGCTCTGTTGCTAGACAAATAACTGTTGCTACTGTATTCTTTCTTTATTTTTTACACTGAGACCAAATGTTAACTGTGGTACAGCAACATTTTTTTTTCAATTAGAGTTACATTTACTTTGTCATTTTCTCCTAGACCTAAATTGCAGAAATTACATTTCCAGTGAACTATGTTAAATTTGAACATAGGACAAGCGCTGTGTCTTTAGCAACTGAAACGCTAATCACAGATAGTGGGGTTGTTTGGTAGGGCATTACTGTGTATTTGGGATGGTATACAGGAGGTCACATAGCGGAGTGGAGTCTTGATTTCAAATGCTTTGCAGGGTGAAATGTTTTATTTTTTACTCCAGCACAAAGCAAGATGTATTTCTCTATGCAGGCAATATGTGAATGTATTGTAATGTTGACCCTTACCACAAAAATATGTTGCCCAATATTAAACATAACCCTAAACCTAAAACTAACTCCAACCATAATCGTAACCTTAAACATAACTGTTTAAATGTAATTTGAATCACTATGGAAACGATGGAACGATTTGATTAAGTACCGTCATAATAGTAATGTGATACTGCAATGTAATATAAATTGGGATACTGTATGTTGGCATATAACTCATGTTTTTCAATGAACAGTGGCAATAACAAATTGTGTGAACCCATTGTAATTACCTAAATTATATCTGATCTTCATTTTCGTCATGATGATAGACATAGTCTACTTAAACTAATAACACACAAACAATTATTCCCTTTCATATCTTTATTGAACAGACCATGTAGTGCAGGGTGGAAAAAGTATGTGAACCCTTGGATTTATTTATCTTGAGGTTTCTCAAGGTCATGTCACAATGTCTCAGTGGGTTTAATAATAATAATAATGCATTCAACTTATATAGCGCTTTTCTACCAAGGAACTCAAAGCGCTTTTACACAGTCAAGGGGAAAGCCCATCTCATCCACCACCAATGTGTAGCACCCACTTGGGTGATGCACGGCAGCCATTTTGTGCCAGAACGCTGACCACACATCAGCTATCAGGTGGAGAGGTGAGTAGTTGAATATGCCAATTTGGAAGGAGGGGGATTATTAGGTGCCCATGATTGAAGTGAGAGGCCTGGTTGGGAATTTGGCCACGACACCGGGGTTAACACCCCTACTCTTACGATAAGTGCCATGGGATTTTTTATGACCACAGAGAGTCAGGACACCCGTTTAACGTCCCATCCGAAAGACGGCACCCTACACAGGTCAGATGTCCCCATCACTGCCCTGGGGCATTGGGAAAGATCTTAGACCAGAGGGAAGAGTGCCCCCTACTGGCCCTCTAACACCACTTCCAGCAGCACTGGTCTCCCATCCAGGGAGTAACCAGGCCCAACCCTGCTTAGCTTTAGAAGCAAACCAGCAGTGGAATACAGGGCTCTATGCTGCTGGCACTTTGAATTCAAGACTCCGACTAAGCCACACTCTGTTGTTGATTAACTACTGTGCTTTCGGTCATTGTCTTGTTTCACCACCTAACTAATGTTGAGCTAAAATTGGCGGATAGATGGCATTATATTTTGTAAAATATCTTTATGAACATGGGAATTCATTTTTTCCATTGATGATAACAAGCTGCCCATGCCCTGCGGCAGCAAAGCAGCACCAAAACGTGATGCACCTTCCACCATAATGTTTTATGTTGGTGTAATGTCCTTTTTTTTCTTTATACTGTGCATAGTGTTGTATGTTTGATCCAAATAACGCAACTTCAGTTTCAATTGTCCACAGAATAAATTCCAATTATAAAAAGTTGTCTTGGACTTGTCAACATCATGGCCTTTAGTGATCATTTGTAAACCTTTCCAGCTTTATGGGTATTTTGAGATTTTTCTTGTTTGTAGCATATTTCACGTGCAGCGCTTCTTGTGAATAGATGTAACATCTTCCCCTGCCTTGCAGGGGCTCTGACGGTTGATGTCCCCAGCTTCTCTGACATCACTCTGGTCTTGACCCCCTCTCTGATTTGGTCACCACACCTGGATCAACTCACTTCAGTGCAGTGTACCTTGATGACATCTTAGGGTACCCATGCGCGATCAGCATGTCTCTTTGGCAGAGGTGTAAAAATTACTGGAGAATGATACTCCAGTAAAAGTGAAAAGTCACCTACTGGATTTCTACTTGAGTAAAGGTCTTAAAGGATCCAAATTTAAATGTACTTAAGGCTTAGAGTGTATTATTTGATTTATGTTTCATATGATTTTGATTTATTAATATGATTTATTTTTGTAATTGACAGGAAGGGAAGGTGCCACAAACTAATGTAAAGTATTCCACACAACTATTTTGAACCTGAATTAAATGCTGCTATTTTTATGTCCTACACAATTCTTGTCAAACAGGGAATTATAATATCCTGAAGACAACATTTACAATAGCATATTCAATTCAACTCCATAGCATGTACCCTACCTGGTTGAACCTTAGTGGGACTCAAAACCATGGAAAATGCTTATAAACCAGCTCAAGTTCTTCATGCACAAAAGAGTCTACATATTATCCCAATACTTATCTCTATAATTAAATGCATATTTCCTGATTTTATTTATCCTTTTTCTCTTATTTCCTTAACTTTTATTTCTTCATTAGAGACAATTTTTATTAGAGACATGGCAACACTGGGTTCAGCACATAGAAATATTCTGCACTTTATGACAGCTTTATATCAATATGAAACAAATTAGTGAGGAACAAAATTTAACTTGATTGAACTCTCAGCCCTTTTACTAGAGTACAGTATCGACAGCAAACCGTGAAGGAAACAAATCACGCTGGAGAACTATGGATCTGGCCAAAAAAAGTCCTGGAAAAAGATTTGGAGAGGTGCCGGATCCTGTTTTGACATAATCCCCCTTAAAGTATGCCCTGGAACTAGGAGGTTGAGGGTCACTTGAAGGTGTCTCACTCAATGTTCCAAACTATCCGTAAAACAAGCCAGCAAGCAATAAATAAATCAATAAAATATAGGGAAATTTTATTATTATGCCATATAATACTACAGCCAATCTGATGTCATATCATTCCCAATATCCCTGAATACGTTACCTGAAAAACCTGTTAGCAATAGGCATAGTTCCAAATACTGCATTTATCAAAATGGCTAGCTACTGTAGGAAGGATGACGTTTTTCCCATAGCCCTTGAGAATCGAACATCCTAGTCGTGTAGCACATATCTAATACATTCAGTGCTTGTACATTTTGTTGTGAAGGCAAACAAGGTATCATCAAAAAACAGCAAAAATCATAATATGCTTGTGATATTTAGTTGACTGGTTAGCTAAAAAAATGGGGCGTTTGGCTTTTGCCAACCTAAAATTAACTTGGCTAGTTAGCGAGTGGAGACTACCTGCATGGAATCCCTACTGGGTTGAATAGTGCTGAAACATTTCTCTCCATAGGTATATCACTCTGCTGCATGCAGGCTGCTTCGTTCTTTCTACCAGTGAAACCACAGCTCACACGCGCTCCACATTTTCAGTTTATGTAATATTCACGTGTATCCCTCCCGCCTTACACACAGCTGCGCTTAAAGTGTAACTACAGTTTAATGTTGTAAGCTAATTTATAACTCTCATCCCGTAACAAAGCTCCACTGTGTTTTGGAAAATGTAAAGTAAAATTATACATTTTTGTAATAAATAGTAATGTAAAGTCCAAAGCCACATACTCAATTACAGATACACAAAAAATACTTAGGTATAGTAACAAAGAATTAATACTTTACACCACTGCTTCTTGGTCCACCGAGTGCTTTAAAGGCTGCTGGAGCATAATTTACATTTACACAAGTCCCTTTTCATCCAGCAATCCCTTTCCTTTCTTAGATACCAAAGAAAAAGGTGAAAGCAGTCCAATGGTTCCTAGGTTTTGCCAACTGATACAGATGGTTTAGTCATAGTTTTAGCAAGGTTGCAGCTCCAAACACATCAATGCTGAAGTGGTGTCACTCTGCAGCGGACAGGGCCGTCACCTCACTGAAGGCGCTCTTCTCCTCAGCTCATGTGTTGGTTCACCCTGACCCATCTTTACAGTTCATGGTGCCTTCTAGTCAGAGATGGGCATAAATACAGTAATAGATTACTTTTCTGGGTTGGGCTGAGTTCACAACTTTTTGGAAGTTCCTCAGTAAGACACTAATGACCAGGGCCCGGTTCCCCGATAACGTTCACTCTTAGCCCGCTAAGAAGACTCTAAAAGATATATCTTACAGAAGTTGTTTACGTTCGTAAGTGTGTTCCCCGAAGTCTCCCTTAGAATCTTCTTATCACGTCGCACTTAAGCTGCCTCTTAAGTGCGACGTTACAAGGCGCTGTCCCAAGGTAAGGTGCTGAAT
>JACXGM010009981.1:0-26596 GCA_016801145.1 Umbra pygmaea | reverse complement strand
CCCCCCTAGGCCACCAGTTTTTGCCCCAGTTGCTGCCCCGGTTCTAGCTCTCAGGCCACCCCTCCTATCCCATGTCAGGGATCCTATGCCCAGGGTAGGGAGGGTCAGGGGACTGCCGAGGAGGCAGGAGGTTAGTCCCGTGAGGGAGAGGGACCTGGTGGCCCTCTTTATATCCGGACTGACAGGAGGAGCCCTTTCGATTGCTCTGGCTCTATGGGAGGCGGACCACCCCCTACTAGAAAACCACCTGGGCTTCTCTAGCCTGTTGGAGAGAATGTTCGGGCAAACTCCCAAGATGGACACCTCCCAACCTCAGGCAGCAGTCTGCCCACCTCCAGAGCCTCAGGCAGCAGTCTGCCCACAGCTCCAATCTGCCTGCCCACAGCTCCAATCTGCCTGCCCACAGCTCCCAGCAGCCTGCCCACAGCTCCCAGCAGCCTGCCCACAGCTCCAAGCAGCCTGCCCACAGCTCCAAGCAGCCTGCCCACAGCTCCAAGCAGCCTGCTCACAGCTACAAGCAGACTGTACTGAGCCTCTGGCAGCGGTCTGCCCACCACCAGCGCCTCTGGCAGCAGTCTGTCCACTGCTACAGTCTCCACCGGCAGTCTGCCCACCACCACAGTCTCCACCGGCTGTCTGCGCTCAGCCGCCGCTGACGTCCGGACCCCCTGCTCAGCAGCCGCTGACGTCCGGACCCCCTGCTCAGCAGCCGCTGACTTCCGGACCCCCTGCTCAGCCGCCGCTGACGTCCGGACCCCCTGCTCAGCCGCCGCTGACGTCCGGACCCCCTGCTCAGCCGCCGCTGACGTCCGGACCCCCTGCTCAGCCGCCGCTGACGTCCGGACCCCCTGCTCAGCCGCCGCTGACGTCCGGACCCCCTGCTCAGCCGCCGCTGACGTCCGGACCCTCTTCCGGACCCCCGTCGCTGACGACGCCGTCTTCCGGACCCCCGTCGCTGACGACGCCGTCTTCCGGACCCCCGTCGCTGACGACGCCGTCTTCCGGACCCCCGTCGCTGACGACGCCGTCTTCCGGACCCCCGTCGCTGACGACGCCGTCTTCCGGACTCCCGGACACCCTGCCACCAGGGCTCCCGAACGCCCTGCCGCCGGGGCTCCCGGACGCCTTGCCGCCGGGGCTCCCGGACGCCCTGCCGCCGGGGCTCCCGGACGCCCTGCCTGTGACAGGGCTTCCAGACACCCTGCCTGTGACAGGGCTTCCAGACACCCTGCCTGTGACAGGGCTTCCAGACACCCTGCCTGTGACAGGGCTTCCAGACACCCTGCCTGTGACACGGCTACCAGACACCCTGCTTGTGACAGGGCTTCCAGACACCCTGCCACCTGAACTGCCTGTGAAAAGTACCCAACTTTGAGACGCGATATCTCCGGCTGTCATTAATCCACATGGACAAACCACTCCTCATTATTTGCATTGGCATTATTTAATCAGCGGAACTCCTTCTTTCCAACCATATTAATACCATGTTGGTATTGTGCAGGATGATGTCCTACATCATTGCAGAGTGGCTAATTTGTCATTTTTACGTCCTACTTCCTGTCTGTAATGTGTTTAATAAAAAAAGGAAAAAATAAGTAATAAAAAACATGAGCAACTTCGATGCACGATAGCTCCGGTTCTGATAAACAAACATGGATGAGCCAACACTCATTCTTTTCGGCTGATCTTCATCTTTCCAACGGTACCAAGCTTTAGTTGCTAGCAAGTATGTTTCGCGAGATAATCACGATCAAATCGCGCTTGACGCTCTAGAACGTCGGGAGCCCGTGGAGGGTAAAAACCCCTCGCGGGCCAGATAAATGGACGCGGCAGACCCGGCAGGCCGTAGTTTGCCCACCCCTGGTCTACATCTAGAACTTTTCAATTTAATTGTTTTAATTGATCCAGGGCTTATATAAAGTTGAGAGATTCCTTTCAAAGGTGCAACACTAAATAAGCTAGATACATTAGCAAGATACAATAAAACCTAGGTAGCTAAATTGACTGTTACCGTGGGTGAGTACAGTTTTAAGCGTTGCCTGGAATTGGAACTAGCTGCCTTAAGCAGCTAAAAGTTAAGTGCGTGACACGAGACGTTCTATCCAGCAGCAGTGCAGTTTAGCCGACAGAGCACGAGAGCAGAGGAAATTATGTGCTAGCTCGCGCATCATGTCTAACACAGTGGACCAACAGGGAAACAATACTACAATAGGGGAGTAGATTCACGAAACAGAAAGTGTTTTGCTTACTCGCAGATGATTTACATGGGACTTACATGGACGTAGATGGTTTATTTCGCCGAAAGGTGACACGTTTGCAGTACTGTTTTTTTACATTCATAATATATCTTTTCAATAAAATGCATAATTGATTTGAAGTTTAACATAACTAACGTTTGACCAGCCAATAAGTTAGCTAAAAATTCACATAAACGTTACCTACATTTCCTTGTGGGTTTTGTAGTGACGGGCAAATTTAAAAGAGAAGGTACTTTTATTGTGTTCTTTCTACCGACATCAACAACATTGTAGTCCTTGTATCGAAATGTTACTATTTTTGGAATAACTCCCTTCATGATAGCTGCCTTGTGCGTTGACTCTGCTCGTGATGCGTGACTATAGTTAGTAGGTTTGGGCGCATTGATCTAGAATCCACCCACCCAGTTTAAAAAACAAATGGTAACTTCTCATTATCAAATAAGAGAAATGCAAATATTTCATCACTTAAAAAAGTAAAGTCATTTCGAGTCATCTGTCTCAAGTCTAAGTCAAGTCTCAAGTCATGAATACCAAGTCCATGTCAAGTCGAGTCTTTTATCAATTTTAGTAAAGCAAGTCTCAAGTCCTCAAGTTTGCGACTCGAGTCAGACTCCAGTCAAGTCATGAGACTCGAGTCCCCCACCTCTGGTGCACACAATTTGAAATAGTAAAGAAGTAAAAAATGTTTGCATTTCAGAAATCAGAACCAGGAAATGGACAGCTGCCGACACGAGCACACACGCCTATTAACTTGGTAATAAAGCCGGCCATCTTTGAATTCAGGACAGCGACACTTCTCACAAATACAGATCGGATTGGAGATTAAAAGTTTAACTGACTCGTAACCACGATCAACTTCATGGGAAATTAGGAATCATTGCCACACCTCCACTTAGCAACAACTGCAATGTTAAATTTAAATTATTGTAGCCTACTGGCAGTCTGGCATGCGACGTGGGTGCTCGAGCTCCGGAGCACACACACAGTATCGGTGCTTATGTTGCCTTATGATTACTTAATGACTGTTGAAAGAAATTACTGAAGTCGACGAGTATAATGATCGACAGAGTGATCAAATGCTGAAATTATGTCATTCTGAATTGTCTTTGACATACATGTAAATGCAGAAGCGTTGGACTGGGGGGAAAACCAGTACTAATTACCAGGGCCCAAGGGGGAGGGCCCTCGAAAAGTTTGGAATATATTTTATATGTGTAACATGGGAGCTTATCAGGAATGCCTATGCATAGGGCCCAGGATCTTGTGCTACACCCCTGCGTAAATGTAGTAGCTCATGCTAGGTGCTTTACTACGGTGTTATCAAACTCGGTGAAAGATTGCACTAGCCAGCTCCACAAACTTCCCCTTAGCTCAGTAGCTGATGACTCGTTGTGTGTCTGACGCATGTGATTGGTGAAAAACCAGGTTCAACTTGGCCACCCTTGTTTTTTTCTTTACAATGAATTGACCATTCTATGTCGAGCTCGGTAAAACCTAGCCTCACTCTGATTGGCTGAAAATGTCTTTTTTTTCTCCAAGGGAGGCCAGGAAAAGCTGGCCTCCCTTGGTGAAAAAAATTAACATTTTTTAGCTTTTGTAGCATTTAACTGCATTACTGCCCACTAGACAGAGCACAGACAGGACTGCACCACCCATGCAGTGGCAGAGGGGCACTGTTTAGCTCTACCAGCTATAGAAGAAAATAATAATGTAATGTTTTGATAAGGGAAATTGCAAAATCAGTAAAAAAACAACAACCGTACATTTATAATTCCTACGGTGAATATATTTTATATTTTAAATTATGTTTTATATTTTTATGAGGAGGCCAGGCTTTGGTTACATTACCCTACTTTTGAAGTTGGCTATTATCAACTTCCTTAAAACTGCATGCAGGGCAGGGGGTTTGGTGTGGCGTAGTGGGCTAAGTCACTGCCTTGCAGGACAAGCTATGTCATGATAGTCAGGGGTTCAAGCCTGACTTTGCCTTCTCCAACTTTGCCCGGAACCCCCAGCACAAGGCAGCACAAACTGGCACAGCATTGCCTTGGTTTTGGGATAGATAAGTCAGTCTATCTACATTGTCACATTGCTCTCCAGTGACTCCTTGTGTGCCAATCGGGTGACTGTACATTAAATCACAGAAGTATAGTTGGCAAGTGTAATCATCCCGTGCATGATCTGACTAAAGGAATCCATGTGAGATGAGCAGTGCAAAAAGAATCGTACGGCTCTGCAACATGTGGTTGGATGAAACGTGAGCGCCCCTCATCATCCTGCACCTGTCCAAAGAGTTGCGGAGCTACCGACAGTGAAGGTTCAGTGGGAATTGGTTAAGACCAATTGGAAGGGGGAAAATGGGCAGTAAATAAAAATAAAAGCTGCACCTATGCAGAAATACATTGGAGAGTGAGTGAGGAGAAAATGCACAAAGATTGGAAGAAGAAAGGCTACAGAAAAGGGTCAAATACCCCAACTTAACCGTTCTCTCTGTGTCAAGCACCAGGAAGTAAACAGCATGGCTCTGAGCCCGGTGGTGACGCAAGGCCAGCACCATGTCCTGTAAACACAACACAAATCATTTACATGCTGTTCTCATCAAAGCCACCTCTTCCTCCCTCATCTCCATGGAGATTTACTAATGATTCGAGCTTCAAATTGCATCTCGGAGCGCTGCCGCGGCTTACCTCTGCAACTGCCAAAAAATGTGATACATTTTTTAAATACAGCTGTTGACCTATTATTGAGATGGAAAGAAGCCATAGGGGAGGGAGATTGATGTCTCATCGCGGCACTATAATGGAATGCATTATTGCATCAGTGTTTACAAAGCCACGCTAAGAGAAACAGAATGATGAGGAAAGTCATTAAATAAAACTATTCTACTAATGTAGCTCTCAGCGCCGGGCCCCCGATTTCACATACAGAATGTCAGTCAGTCAAAACCCAGCTAGTAAAGCTGTGTATCATTGCATTTCAACAGGCATCAGCCGTTGGCAGCAATCAAGACATGCAGACATTGGTTCAAATAGTATGTAATCCTTCAAATTCTTTTATTGCTCTGCTTCAGCCTGCCTGGAGTGCAAGGAAAGGTTAACATTTGTGAGAGATTTCTATAAGTGAATTAACGCAGGCAAGCTTAACCATAAACATATAGACTTTGAGTGATTTTAACGAATGATTTGGAACAGTTTTCGAACCGAATTGTGTAGAGGACAGCAGTCAGACGACGTAGAACGATAATCACCATGTAGCATGTGGCCAAGTGTCCTTTTCCCCTCATAAATAAAAGATGTTAAAGATAATGGATTTCTGTTTTATAATTCATCATCAGAATATTTTGAACAGAGTGATATGTCAAACCCTTCTCTACAACAATGCTTAGCGAAATTCATGAGAACATCGTTCTCCACCGAACAGCTTTGAGTGGCAAAGATGTCATTTGCTATTTTTGATTTACTGAGATCAATTAAGTTTGTTGACCCATCAGGGAATATGGATGGCGTCTAAGAAGAGTCAGGAGACCGGAGTGTACAGTATGTATGTGGTACATTCCAATTCATTGATTTTATGATGTGATTTTTCACTTTATATATGTGCACTTCAAAAAAGCTCTGTCATAATCTCACATGGTCTTCCAATCACCGCTCTGCGGCTGACAACTTTCTTCTCCTTCCCCCTTCTAACAGGCAAGAACACACATCAGTTCTGCTTCGCTGTTAACCCACCATATCAAGCTCAACCTTAACAAGACTGAGCTTCTCTTCTCCCGCAGGAAGACCTGTCTGCTTCAGGTTAATGGACAGCACCCTTGTGACCCTAGATGACAGTAGTGACTCGCTCCTGCTTTGTCATGCTCTACAACATTTAGAAGAGTATGACATTGCCTGACTCAGGAGTCATCAAAGGTACTCATCCTGGCACCTCATGTTTACTGCAACGTATTCCAGATGCATTGGCCAAACTTCCCCCTACACCTGTGTTCAAACTTCCGAAGTTCCATCTCACCCCTCTTCTCTGCACACTCCACTGGCTTCCATTTGAGGCTTGTATCCACTAAAAGGCCATGGTGCTTGCATATGGAGCAACAAGTTGAACACAATTGAATAATTAGTATGTACTTACAACTAAGTTGTGTTTGTTTCACTTATATTTTTTAAAAGTGTTTGGACTGACTGTTTTAGGAGCATCTTCTAAATTGCTCAAATGTAAATGGACAACAGAGAAAAGAAAACAGGCTCTATATTAAAAAAAGAATAACAAAATTGCAGTCACAATTCATGTACATCCAACTTACATTATATTGTAATATTGTCCAAATGTTTTCCCCCATTGCTAGTGTGCGTCTTCAACCCACTTTCGGGAAAGTGGTTCATTGCCAGCCACAGAGAGTGTAGCACACTTGCAAAAGCCACCAATGCTATATTAATGATATGGGTGTGCATGTGGCATGAAAACAGAGTAGAGGAATCATATTGTATATCAAATAAAACTGAACATCTTCCCTCAAATAAATCTCTGCTGGCCAATAAATAAAATATGTGGGATGTTTTTCATGGTTTTTTACACTGTAGACCCTGTGTTATGTATGGTGTTGTAATGACTGAAGAAATGTGACATCTTCTGTTTCAATCAGGTGTGTCCCATAGAAGTCAACCAGATAGACAACTAAGGCATATAAAGGAAGGGACCAACACACAGACATTGTAATCAAAACAACAATACACACGCTGAAGAAAATGTAACTACACACACATACACAGAAAAACAACCACATACAGGAGTGCAGGACTGCCTTCAGACGAAAGGAGCAGTGGCAGTCAACAAACACAGAATAAAAGAAACAATTTACATGCAAATCAAAGTTTATCATCTCAATCTTTTTATGCCCGTTTCCAGCAGCAAATTTGCATTCATATGGACAAAGGGATTAACTTAGCTGTAACCCAAGTTTACACGCCTCAACATTTCTAGTTTGAAAACGCATGTACATTTAATGGGCATCTTCGATGTGCGTGCATCTGCGCAGATGGAAGCATGTATCAGTGCATGAAATAATGCCCTGCCGGAAAGTGTTAGGCCCAGTATAATGTAGGCAAATGGATGTTACATTCACTCTGCTTCTACCACAAATAGATCTCTGCATGAAAAATGTACTCTACTTTTGGCTGAAAGCATGGGAAATTGGTTTGTGAGATACGCCACAAGAATCCTGTTCGCTATCTCTACCCGTATGTCCGTCGGATCTCCGGATCAAGTCCTTGAGCTTTCTCTATTAACAGTCATCTAGTGTCAGGACTAATCCACAGTGATAGCAGAAACAAAGAGATGTCACAGGGATTTAGAACACCGTGAGCCTTTGTGCTACCGTTGGCCTAGAGCTGCTTTTCATGAGCTACTGATGGAATCGTGATGCATGGCTTTACTTAGCCACCAGAGGGCAATGACCCAAATCCACAGACCACAAGTCAAAGTACTAGGCAAACATGTTAGGACCTTTTGCAATTTGCTAAATGAAATTTCCTATTATTTCCTTTAGTTTCTGCTTGACTCATAGATGTTACACTGCACTTCTGCTGACAAGAATTAAGGAGGTTATGTTTGAAGTAATAATAGCATTTATTATCAACAGCTCATGGGAATGGTACTATAAAGACTTAAACACAGTGTTATTCAGATAGGACAAGTAAAACTCCCTCAGGGTTAAAAAAGTAAATCGTACACAAGAAACCAGCACCTGTTGCCTATGGAAAAACCTGATTGTACACCAAGCAATCAAATAAAGAGCTAACCAAAGCCTATATTACTGTGGCTTTTTCAATAAAAATTCTACATTATCCTGACTACACCTTTCTGTACGTTCCTTTTGTCTTTGCACAGCATGGCCACCAGGTGTCACCCTTCAACTTCATACCGTCTCTCCAAGGACCACTGTGTATTCAATGTTTATAAACGGCAATTTCTTATGACTTTCTCTAGTGGTTTCCTAGATCTGTCTGAAATAAATCAAACAGAAAAGTCTAATTCAGGTCCCAAATTAAGGAAAATATTTGACCAGGTGTTCAGTCATTAAACACATCTAACACAAATAGCATTCGATAGGCTAATTCAAGTGTTGTCTACAGCTCCAAAACTCCCAGAAGCCTCAGAACCTCTACCCTCATGTCAACACGTTGAGAATAACAGAATGTTTGAATTAAAACTGATGTCAGCAGCCTACCATCCTGAATCCCACTGGGGGAGTTAAGCAAGTTGAGAACTGGTTGGATACTACAAAAGTATCAAATTATTATTATCAACCCTGACACTGGACACATAGCATTATCTAGAAATATCACAAATAAATCAAACAAGGCACAACAGTTTTCAAATTGAGAAAAAAGATTAAGCATGACAGTTTTTAATAGCCCAATTTGACTGCTTGTCAATTCTGCTCTTTTGTGGATATTCAATCAAATTAAAATAAAATACACAATGGTATTCACTGTTTGTGAAAGAATAGTAAGTTAAATTTGTTTTCCTTTTGGGTGTACGCATTCTTAATAGAAACATTTTGACTGTGTGATCCTACATTACAAAATAAAAATCCCCAGATCTGTGCCTTGATGCAATGCTGTCTCAGAGGTCTACAATTCCATTGACTTCACGGCTTGGTTTGGTTTGTGATCTGGCATGCACTGTTAACTGTGAGACCTTATATAGACAGGTGTGTGCCTTTCCAAAAAATGTCTAATTAACTGAATTTACCACAGGTAAACTCCAATCAGGTTGTGGAAACATCTCAAGGATGATGAGTGTAAACAGAATGCACCTGAGCCCATTTTTTACTGTCATGTCAGAGGCTGTGAAAACTTATGTACATGTGCTTTTTTAGTTTATTAAATTTTTATACATTTGCTAAGTTTTCAAACACACTTCTTTCACATTTTAATTATGGGGTACTGTTTAGAGTATTGAGGGAAATAATGAATTTAATCAATTTCGGAATAAGAGTGTAACATAACAAAATGTGGAAAAAGTGAAGCGTCATGAATACTTTCCGGATGCCTTCCATTCATAGAGTCTGTGAGTTTCTTGATCTGTTGACAATCAAGTTTTTGTACAGCAGCAACCACAGCTTCCCAGATACAGTTGTATGCAAAAGTTTAGGCACCCCTGACAATTTCCATGACTTTCATTTATAAATAATTGGGTGTTTGGATCAGGAATTTCATTTTGTTCTATCAAATATTTCAGTAGTGAAATTAGGTTTATTGGATCAACAGAAGATTTAGACAGGTGCATAAATATGGCACCCCAAAAGAAATATCACATCAATATTTAGTTGAGCCTCTTTTAGTAGAAATAATAGCCTCTAGACGCTTCCTATAGCCTGTAATGAGTGTCTGGATTCTGGATGAAGGTATTTTGGACCATTCCTCCTTACAAAACATCTCCAGTTCAGTTAGGTTTGATGGACAGCCCACTTCAAATCACCCCACATATTTTCAATGATATTAAGGTCTGGGGACTGGGATGGACATTCCAGAACATTGTACTTGTTCCTCTGCATAAATGCCAGAGTAGATTATGAGCAGTGTTTTGGGTCGTTGTCTTGTTGAAATATCCAGCACCGGCGTAACTTCAACTTTGTGACTGATTCCTCTACATCCATCATACTCAACTCTGGACATCGAAGTCGGATCCACCCTGCTTTTTCATTGCAACCCTCTAATCTGGGACTTATTTAGACCTGGAACACCAGGTGAGTCCAAAAAATGTTGAGGTAGAACAGAAAACCAGCAGGCTCCGGACCCCGTAGGGTTAGAGTTGAATACCCCTGCTCTTCATTATTCTCAATTATCTGCTGATATTGAGTGGAATCCATGTGACCCTCAACTTTAACAAGATTCCCAGTACCGGCACTGGCCACACAGCCCCACAGCATGATGGAACCTCCACCACATTTTACTGTGGGTAGCAAGTGTTTGTCTTGGAATGCTGTGTTATTTTGCCGCCATGCATAACAGCCCTTGTTATGACCAAATAACTCAATTTTTTTCCATCAGTCTACTGCATCACAATGAAGCTGGCTTGTCCGAATGTGCGTTTGCATACCTCAAGCGACTCTGTTTGTGGCGTGTGTGCAGAAAAGGCTTTGTCTGCATTACTCTCCCGTACATCATCTTGTGCAAAGTGGGCTGAATTGTTGAAAGATGCACAGTGACATCATCTGCAGCAAGATGATGTTGTAGATCTTTTGAGGTGGTCTGTGGACTGTTTTTGACCGTTCTCACCGTTCTCCGCCTTTGCCTCTCCGATGTTTTACTTGACCTGCCACTTCTGGTCTTAACAAGAACTGTGCCTGTGGTCTTCCATTTGTGTTCCTCACAGTGGACACTGACAGCTTAAATCTTTGCAATAGCTTTTTGTAGCCTTCACCTAAATCATAATGTTGAACAATCTTTGTTTTAAGGTCATTTAAGAGTTGTTTTTAGGCCCCCATGTTGCCACTCTTCAGAGGAGAGTAAAAGAGAACAATAATTAGCAATTGGCCACCTTTTCTCATGATTGGATGCACCAGTCTATGAAGTTCAAGGCTAAATGAGCTCACCAAACCAATTGTTTGTTCCAATTAATCACTGCTAGGTAGTTACAGGTATTCAAATCAACAAAATGACAAGGGTGCCCAATTTCATGCACCTGTCTAATTTCATTTTAATGCATATTGCACATATTCTGTTAAGCCAATGAACCTCATTTCACTATCAGAATATTAGTGTGTCCTTCAGTAATTTGGTAGATCTAAATTAAATTGCGGATCCAAACACCCAATTATTTATAAATGAAAATCATGGAAATTGTCAGGGGTGTCTAAACTTTTGCATACAACTGTACTGCTCAGAGGTGTACAGGTTTCCTTCACCGTAAATCAAACATTTAAAAAGAGACTACAAGATCTAAATAGGGTTTAGGTCAGGTGAGGAAAGGGATCATGTCATTATTCTTTCATCTTTAAGGCTTTTACTGGCTAGCCGCACAGTGGAGTACTTCGATGCATGCGATGGAGCATTGTCCAGCATAAAAATCATGGTCTTCATGAAATATGCAGACACTTTCCTGTACCACTGCTTGCTGCTAGCTCATCTTTAATAATACCAGCCCATACCAGTACCCCACCTCCACCTTGCTGGCGTCTGAGTCAAAGTGGAGCTCTGTGCCCGTTACTGATCCAGCCTTTGGCCCGTCCATCTGATCCGTCAAGAGTCACTCTTATCCCATTCTTCACATTTCAATTTATTTACCTTTTTCAGTGTTGGTCGAGTTTCAGCCTTGCTTACCTTGGCCATGTCTCTGAGCACGAAATGCCTTGTTCTTTTGGATACCAAAACGTTTCTTGCACTACTGTTAACTATTTGCAAAAAGATTTTGATGGTTCTGTGATCACACTCCAATATTTTAGCAATCAGAAAGACTTTACAATTTTGGAATCATTTTTTGCCTGAGCAACAGAAGCTGCCTTATTATTATGCACACATTGATTGGGTGTTGATCTCCTTAGGCCACACCCTCTATCATTACACATACTCATGACCTGATATTCTTAAATACAATAAGCATTCCAGTTTATACAGCTTGGATTTGGAACATATGCATAATAATGCCTATTATTGCCAAATAATTGTACACACAATGTAGAAACTAGTAAATATTGAAATAGTTACTAGTAACTAAAGAATATGTACTAGTCACTTTCAAATAGTGACTAGTATGTTTTTAGAAATTAATATTAAAACGGCTTGCAATAGATTAGTACGTTTAGGTGCTTTCACTCATGTGTAATGATGCCGTTTTCCTCGTCTCTCCAGCCAGAGGTCGCCCTCGCTCTCTCCTGGCAGCCTCCAATCTCCCACATAGGTCAGAAATTGTGTTTTTCTTGGTTTCGACCAGCCAATAGCACCAGTGAGACAAAATGGTGAGAAAAATGTGTACTTTGCTTTTCAAAAAACCTCTGTTTTTCCATGTTATAGTTTTCTGTAACAGGCTTAGTGTCATGTACTGGTTTACGGGCAGGTGAAACACAGCGCAAAAAAGGAACTCCCAAATAATACTCAGAAGATTTATTAAATAGAACAAAAGTAAAAAATAGGGAAAGCACGGCTCGCCTAAACCTGGAAGTATAACACAAAGAAATGCAGCATTTTCACTGTAAAGGTGATCTTGCAGAAACAACAAAGTATAACAAACGACACATCTAAACTTTACTAGAAACCAGGAAACTCTTTCAGACAGGATACTCACACAAAACATGGCGGTATACAGGAGCAGAAACTTAGCAGGACTAGGACAGAAGTACACTGCTTTTCAATGACCCAGCAAAGGACTGAATAGACACAGGAAGATTTATACAGGAACTAGAGAAAAGACATGAGGCACAGCTGATACTAGTAAACTCATAATGGACTGAATAACAAGGAAGGGGGAGACATAGGAAACTTAAACCACATGCTGGGCCATGCATTAAAGGTACAATATGTAGTTTTCCAAAACAATAACAAAAGACGTTAATTAAAAAAAGCAAACATCAATGAACCTATATTATATATATTTCTTTGTTGTGTACTTACATTATCCTAAATGTTTCCAACAACTTTCAAACCCAGAAAAATGTGTAATATAATTTGAAGACACGGGACGTTTCATTTTGTCTTCCGTCAATGGCGTCATATAAACTTTCACTCCTCTAGATGTTCTAATTTCCAGGGAACCGCCAAACATACGTGAATAAAGTTATAATATTTTTAACAATACATTACTTGGTCACTGAAAATCTTTTCTGCCGGAGACGCTAGATTGGAAGGTTGTCATTGACGACGATAACAAACCGATGATCCCACGCTACTTCCCGACGTCATCCAAGAACATCTTTTGCTATTGTTTTAATTGAGAGACCCCTAGCGGCCAAAAACTACATATTACGTTTAAAGGAATTACTTTTACTGAAACATGAATACAAAACCTAAACAGGGTAAACAGACTTGACAGGACCACATGAAAGAAGGCTAAACACTCAAACAGAAAACCTCGAGGTCAGAGCAGGATCATGAAAGGGGAATGTTACACCCAGGGCCAGGATGAAGTAAGGTGTCTGTTAAAAATTATAAGGGGGCTAATTTTTAACACTACTGTTTTATAATCTAATAATACTGTAACATCTGCTGAGCTGTACAAAACCTAGGGTTGCCACATTACATTTTGTAGCTCCATATAAAATCATGAACACAAGACGTTCTTTACGAGCATTTATTTTGTGCATCTATGCTGTCAAATACCATGTAAATCATACTTACCTCAAGATTATTAAATTCCTTAACTGTATGACTGACTCTGGTGGCAGCTACTACCATGGATGTATTAAGAGAACTGGATGGCGCCTTCGGCATGAAGCCCGGTTCATTCCAATCAAAGTATTTTTTTTTTAAATATGATGTTCTATAAAAAAGAGCAAAAGTACAACACTCAATAATATGACAAGAACAGGAAAAGCAAAAATTAAATAAATATAAATAAATTAAAAAGGACAATAAAGAAGAAAAAAAATAATAATAAATATATATAATAGTTACAAGATACATAAGGCTAGGGCTTTGTTTGTAATTCATATTCTTCAATAATACTAAGGAGTTTTACAGCAGCACATTTTTTCATAGATTTAGGGGCTTTGGTATTAGAAACAAATTCATTGTGAAATATATTAAAAGAAGGTTTCGCTTTCATATACTTGGATTTGTTTGTGTGAAATTTTCCAAGTTGTTGACAAAAAAGTCATTTTTGGTATCGGCCAAAACGCGTCCATAAACAATGTCTTTTTGAGAGAATAGTTCAAGTTGAAAAATCCATGGGTTGAGCCAGTCGTATAGATCCAGCAAAAAAGCTTCAGAGTAACAGCATTGGAAGAATACATTTTCAATATCATCACAGAATACACACTGTTGGGTTGAAATACCAAATCTTTGTCGTAACAATTCACTGGATGGATCGACCCCATTTAAGATCATAAAATGTATTTCTTTAGCTCTGGGAGCAATTGGAAATTTCAGATATTTCGTTCGTAATGTCTGAATAGTGGTTTTGTCGTAACGTCTGAATAGATTTGTGAAATCGAGTTTCTGTAAGTTATGACTGGGTATGAGATGTGATTAAACAAATTCCTAACTGTCTTATTAAGGAGTTTAACATCTGCAAAGTTCCATCCTCCAAGTAGAAGTTGTGGAAGACAGGAAATTACAGGAGTTGGTTTTACAATTTCTTTGACAAGAGAGAAAAACAGAGATAGGAATGGTCCCAGTCACAGCTCTAAATGAGAAACTGTTCTCAGCTATTGACAAACCATATTTGAAAAAAAAAAAAGTCATATGACAATATGCAGCCATTAATATCTAGTAAGTGGGTTACTGACCAGACGCCTTTTTCCATCCAAGTTTTGTTGTACACTGACTTGTTTTTGACAGTGATATACCTGTTATTCAAAATTGGAGTGTTGTGTCGAGTGAAATTGTGATTGTATAGGCATTTCCAATATAGAAGGACTTGCTGGTGAAAGGGTGACAGTTTGATTGGGAGCCTTTCAATTGTGAAATCGCATCTAAGCAAAACGTCTAAGCCCCCTAAGTTCTTAAAAACTTGTTTAGGGATATGATACCAAATACTATTATTGCTTAAAAAGGATTTTATCCAATTCATTTTTAGGGTTATATTATTGGAATCAAAGTAGGCAATTGTAGGCATCCATCTTTATATTCTTTGGTCATCTCAGCTCTTCTGATGTAGTGTACTTTCTTTCCCCAAATATGATCAAAGTTAATCTGGTTGATTTTTTTAATAGCTTTGTTCGGAATAGCAAGTGAGTATCCTGGATAGATACATTTCGAGAGACTTTCCATTTTAGTAAAAAATATTTGACCCAATAAGCTGATATCTCTTAATAGCCATGCAGTAATTCTTGACTGACAATCATCAATTACCTTCCCCACATTTTTACTTACAATTTCATCTGTGTTTTTAGATATATATGTGCCCAAATATTTGACATTGGATTTTATAGGGATGTTATATGCCTCTGTTAGACTACATTCATGAATTGGCATCAGTTTACACTTGTTCAAGTTAAGCTTCAGACCTGAGGCCTTGGAGACCTCATTGGTATGTAAGATCTTGGGAACATCCGATATGTGCTTCATAAAGATGGTCGTATCATCTGCTAACTGACTTATAATTATAGTTTTCCCAAGTACCTACAGAGGGGCAGTTTCAGAATTTTTTATAAATATAGACAACATTTCAGTAGCTATTATGAAGAGGAAGGGGGAGATAGGACAGCCTTGTTTAACTACATGTTTTTTAGTTATGGCAACAGCAAATATGCTACCGCCTTGTGGGGGAATTATACAGGGCTTAACTAAGGAAGACTGGGTGAGCAACGGGATCCTAGTCCCCCCCACCCAATGCTTTTAGTCTTTGTACAATTGCTAGTTGTATGTTGTACCTTATGTGTTGCAATTTAAATGCTCAAGATGGGGTGCGGTGGGCTTCAGGATTTACTCAATACACGGCAGCCACCTGAAGTGTGTGTGTATGTGTGCAGAAAACTCTAAGTATGTGTAGTAGACTGCAAAACCCACCCACCGGATCTAACAGGATAGGTAAGACGCCCCCACTCCTTAGTATAAGCAACTCACAACAGTTTAAGATTAGCTAACAAAACATTTATTTAAACTAAATGAATGGAAACAATGTTGTTTCCTTTGTTTGTTTTTAGAGAAGTAAATCAATTTCACATTATATCACCACTAATAAAAATAAAAATGTATAAAACAATAAAAAGTACACAATCAACAATTCTGTGTCAGTTCCAGTTGGATCTTAACAAAATAATAGTCCCTTTTAACAACACTGAAGTTTCACATGAACAGTCCACTCAAACATTCAGATAAATTGACTTCAATTAAAGCAAAAGTCACTTTGATTCGATTACAAAAAAAATAAGTTCACCTCAAAATTCAGGACAAAAAAAAAATGAATTGCAAATAAATTATTTTCAGTCCATTCACGACTCAAAATGTTCCCTTTATGAATCCCTTTAACTGGATGGTTCAAAAATCAGAGTTCCACTAATGAAAGCTGACTTAACAGTTCAGCTATCAATCTCAGTAAAGATGATCTGCTTACCAGCAATCTATAGAAAATAGGCAAATGATGTACATCACCCTAGAAGTCTCAAGCAACGAAAGATGAATGGGTGATCAATTGAGTCAAATGCTTTATAAAATGTCAAGAAATAAAATAAAGCCATTGTCTTCAATCAAATGTTTATAGATCAAGAACTAAACAAATATTATTGTGAATGGACCTGCCTTTCATGAATCCCAATTGGGAATCACTTATGATATAATGTAAATGTGTTTTTAATATACTGGCATATACAAGGGTTACAATTTTGTAGTCGGTTTTTATCAATGTTATTGGTCTGAAATTGTCTATAATTTTGGGATCCTTACCAGGCTTTGGGATCAAAGTTATTATACCTTGTTTCAGAGTGTGGGGGAATGTCAAATTGTCAGTGGCTTCCTTTAACATAAGAGAAAATTTAGTTTTTAAGAATTAGCAAAAATGTTTGTAAAAGTTCACTGTGAGACCATGACATCCTGGTGAATTATTCAAAGATAAACATTCTACTGCTTTGTCTCATTCCAATGAAAGTTGCTCAAAAGCGCATGAATCAAACATGGATCTTCCGTGTTGTGCGGCCCAATGGACATGCGCACTAGCAACAGTTTGTTTGTGTTGTCGTAGCAACTATTTTGTGTTGAATCGCTGCATTTCGACCAATGCTCTGCACTACACCACTTAGTAGATATAATCTAAACAAAATGTTTACATGTCAAGCAAACGAATAGCTTACAGAGTGACCTATTTATGATATCATCGATAGGTTATTAAGTCCAACAATGATTTCACGTTTCACTATGCCAGGAGTCTCCAACCACAGCTATTGTACTATCCTGTGGGTTTTCAGTCCCACTGCCCATTATGTAGCCTCATTCATCTTATCAAGCAGCTAAATATTAGAATCAGGTGTTCTAAATCAGGGTTGGAGTAAAACACTATCTGGACTGTAGCTCTCCAGGACCAGAGCTGGAAATGCCGGCTCTATGCCCTAAACATGCTGAAAACTACAGTATTAGAAGTTATTCAACAATGTGGGCCCCCCTCGACTAATCTACCAATCACAAGATTGTCCAGTACCAACACACAGGATCCTCGTAGTCTGATGTTTCAGCAGAGTTGGGAAGTAACATATTAAAAGTAGTTATTGCAGTGAGCTGAAGGCATATACAAAGCAGAAGCATTTGCAAAGTTGAAATAATGTACATATTAATGAACACTTAGTCAAAACAAGAAAAAGGGAAACGCAATCAACAGCAAGGTAACCAGTAACATGTGATACATCAACAATGACCAACAATGAGTGAAGTGGAGGTCTATGTATTAGCTAAGGTATATATATATACCATAGCTAATGAGGTTATTAAAAACAGCTGCTAGAGAATAATTGAGTGATTGAAAGAAGAAGTACATACAGTAACTGGTGATAGCGGAAAGTCCAGCTTCAGCCACAAGATAGCACCCACACTCAACCAGAGTGTGACAGTACCCCCACTCAAAGGGTGCCACCCCCGGGGTACCAAAACCAAACCAACAAAAACAAAAATCAGGCATCTGGAGGGTGCTGGTGTGAGAGTTCTCCAGGCACCTGGTGGATGCCAGACCGGCAGGGCCTTGTCCGCAGGCCAACCCAGCGAGTGGTGACCCTGTTGCCGGTCTGGTGACACAGAATGCGGCAGCATGTCCTATGGCCTGGGATACTTCTCTTGCCAGGTGTAACCCTAGTCTCCTTCAAGTACAGACCATGGGGTGTCTGTACTGCTCCATCAGACCAGTCCCAGCACCATAATTTTTCCCCACTTGATACCCTGGCTGCCCATAGGGGTGAAATGGCCTCTGGGGGTGAAGAGGTAGGCATCAGCGAGAGTAGGGGTGCTGGAGACCTCGGGGAACAAGGCACAATGGAGTTTAGGGCAGGTTCAGTGCAGGAAGAGCTCAGTGGGACAGCTCCGGGACAGAGGGGGCCACATGGGCCAGTTCTGGGGCAGACGAGGCCCCGAGACAGCTCTGGGGTAGATGGGGTTTTCTTGGACAGCTCCAGGACAGATGCAGATCCGGCTTAGGGTGGGCCCCCTGATGCAGTTCTAGCTCATGCTAGGTCCCGTGGGAAAGGGCACTGTGGCAGAACCGGGTGTGCAAAGTCAGAAAATGTATGTTTGAAACAACACAACTGACATTTATCATACAAAATGTATATTTTATCTACCAAACGCCGTTGAACTTCATGATTTGGGGGATTTCTTTGTGAAAGAACATTTGTTTTTCACACAAATTATTGTTATTTCATAAAGTTGTATTCAAAAACATTCATCTGCACCACAGGCTGAGCGTCCGGTTTGGCAAAGTGCCTTAAACCTGCATTCTATCTGAATTCCAGCTTGGGGGGAAACATCTGGTTGCAAAAGAGCTCGGTTTCTGAAAAAGTCTATGAGAATGAGAGACATAATATACTTGATTTATTACCTCAGTAAACAATTTAATAATGAGTATATGGCCTCAATCGCTAGATTTAAAGGTACAATATGTAATATCAATCAAAACAATAACCAAATACATACTTTGCATTGAAAGAAAACATCACTATACATATATTATATATATTTCTTAGTTGTGTACTTACATTATCCTAAATGTGTCCACCAACTTTCAAATCCAGAGAAATTTGTAATTTAATTTGAAGACACGGGACGTTTCTTTTTGTCGCCCGTCAATGACGTCATATAATATAGTTGCTCTAAGTTCCAGGGAACCGGCAAACATAACGTGAATAAAGTTATAATATTTTTAATATAACGGCAAATTCGATGACCCAAATCCACAGGGTGAGCATCCGGTTTGGCAAATTGACACAAATGAGGAAGTGCCTTAAACCTGCATTCTATCTGATTCCAGCTGGGGGCGATATGCCTAGTTGCAAAAGAGCTTGGTTTCTGTAATAGTCTATGAGAATGAAAGACATAATATACTTGATTTACTGAGCTAATAATTATTTTCATAATGAGTATATGATCTCAATCGCTAGATTTAAGCCTTCTGCAATTTATCATGATGTTAATTTTTTTATTATGGTCTTGTTGATTTTTTAATCGGCGATAAAGCAAAGGGGCGGTTAGGACGTGGCTATGGCGTTCGGTTGTGCGACAAGACCATAGAAATGGAGTGTATAGAAAGGCCATTCCAATTCAAATCAATGTAGAAGAATGGTTTTGCTTACAGCCCAACACCGTACAGGACGTTTGGTATTTGCCAGAGAACACCAAGATTGGCAAATTCGCCACTGGCGCCCTGTGCTCTTCACAGATTAAAGCAGGTTCACACTGAGCACATGTGACAGATGTGACAGTCTGGAGACGCCGTGGAGAACGTTCTGCTGCCTGCAACATCCTTCAGCATGACCGGTTTGGCGGTGGGTCAGTAATGGTGTGGGGTGGCATTTCTTTGGGGGGCCGCACAGCACTTCTTGCCCACTGAAAATGTGTTTACTCCGAATCCTTCCATTTGCCACATCTTCTAACAGTGCAAGATCAGCCATTGTGCATCATTACGCATTGTGATGGCATGGCTGTAAATAACCATTTGATTGTATCTGATAAGCTACATATGTCGTATTAATGTAATTGTAAATTGGAAAGAATTCTGCGCAAATTGAATTTCTTGCACCTTTCAAAATGGTTAAGAAATACGATGGAACACATTTAAAAATAAAACGAACTAAAGGCATATATATATGAACACCATGATTCCGTAGCTGATGATATTTATACTATGAAAACAACTTTCCCCAGTGGACAATGAAGACATATCTATCTATCATCTATTTATCTATCTATCTATCAAATCTAATGTATATCTGCTCCGCCAGATGGACACATCAACAAGAATAATGAATAATGTTTTAAACATGATTCTGTTCTGTTTACTGTATTATTTATAAGGATGATTTACATAATCATCTGGAATCGGTCCTTCTCCACAATCTTCCTCAGGGTCTGGTCACCTCTTGTCGTTGTGCAGCGTTTTTTGCCACACTTTTTCCTTCCCACAGACTTCCCACTGAGGTGCGTTGATACAGCACTCTGGGAACAGCCTATTTGTTCAGAAATTTATTTCTGTGTCTTACCCTCTTGCTTGAGGGTGTCAATGATGGCCTTCTGGACAGCAGTCAGGTCGGCAGTCTTACCCATGATTGCGGTTTTGAGTAATGAAACAGGCTGGGAGTTTTTAAAAGCCTCTGGAGTCTTTTGCACGTGTTTAGAGTTAATTAGTTGATTCAGATGATTAGGTTAATAGCTCGTTTAGAGACCCTTTTCATGATATGCTAATTCTTTGAGATAGGAATTTTAGGTTTTCATGAGCTGTATGCCAAAATCATAAGTATTAAAACAATAAATGACCTGAAATATTTCAGTTGGTGCGCAATGAATCTAAAATATATGAAAGTTTAATTTATCACTACATTATGGAAAATAATTAACTTTATCACAATATGCTAATTTATTGAGAAGGGCCTGTAAATAGTCATAGCATGCAAAAACACGACCACATGAGGCCAAATTTGGGCGGAGGCTGGCTAGGGCTCACACAGCTCTAACCAGAACAGGGCCACATTCAATACAAAACCTAAATTCCTAATTTCGGAGATCCAGGATTGTTCCGTAGCCTATTTATTTCACAACGTTCCAAAACGTGTATTAGTGTTGAACGCGCCCAGATCTCCGGTTACAATTTTTTCCAGGATAGAAGTTCCCCAAATTCGGGAAACAGCGCACTCGGTAATCTGGACTTTCCGCTGAAAGCATCATCTAAAAGTGCTTGTGTACACAGAACTGAGGTCAACTACGCTGTGGTGCAGTGCAGAATGTCCCTTTGATGAGAAAATAAGGTAACAGAAGAGAACAACATCCAACCCTGAAGCCAAACAAACCTCTCCTTTCCGACTACATTGAAAGGATGGTGTGCCAAATGGTATCACGTACTCGACACCTTTTCCTCGGAGTGTTTTTGTTACAGTTAATCACTTTTCTCCAGAAAACCTCTGCAGCCCCCTCGCCCATTATCAAGTTCCCAGGAGACGATGTCAGTCCAAAAACAGACAAAGAAGTGGCACTGGTGAGTGTATTCATTACAAAATGAACTTTTAACATTTAACATATTATTCAAAAACGATTTATTCGTTTTTCTGTTGCTATCTATTTTTGCATGATTTTATTGTTATTTTTATATTTTTCATATTAGAAAAGAGACACTTGTCATGACATTGTGCCATGTAAATTACTTCAAAAGCAGATAAGGAATGATAACCATATTGACTTTACACGTAATTTGGTAATGATTATGTTTCACACATTGCTTGCAAATGTCCATGTATTTACAGGATGGAAACCTGTATGATACTGCTGTATGGAAAAGAAACATGACAGAATACCACCTAAATCCATCAAATACCCTTGTTGTCTCTTCCCTTCTTTAGCACTATCTGAACAAGTTTTATGGCTGTCCACAAGACAGATGTAACCTCATGGTGCTGAAGGACACATTGAAGAAGATGCAGAAGTTCTTCTCATTGCAAGAGACGGGCGAGATTGACGCCAAGACAGTAGAGATCATGAAGAAACCTCGCTGTGGTGTTCCAGATGTTGCCGAATACAACTTCTTCCACAGGAAACCCATGTGGCAGAAACATGATATCACCTACAGGTCAGGGGTCGAAATGTACATTATGATATGAATACATGTACAAAGTTTCACACTGCTCAGCTCCTTGTGTACACGTCACGTGTTCTGACTGCTGAGCAAAAGAAAAGACGAAAGGGACCTGTACACCAACCCCTGCAGTTTGTTTTGGCAAATAAATACCTTGATCACTGCTCGCCCACCGCAAAAAACAGTCTGCTAGCACCAGGATTCCTGCACAGTGTGTTTTATTTAAGATTATGTTTGATTTAAGGTTTTTCTTTCTGTGGTAACCATTGTATGTACTTTAGGAAAAACAGAAAAATAGAGATTGAAGTTCTCCAAAAAAATACAAGAGACAGGGGGTTTATTCTTGATCCATCTTAAAATGCTCAGAAAGACTCGCATAGCAGGGATTGAGGGCTGGCCTCTCTTATGAAGCATTCTAACCACATGAGTCATAGACAAGGCCTGAGGAGTAATGGTTTGTTAGTCTGTTTTATTGCTTTTGTCCCGTTCATAGAACAGTCAGGCATGTACAATTTGTATTTAGACATTTTGTATTAACACAGGTCCCTATTTCTATTTACATTGTGTATAGTTTCTCAGACATACCTACTCAAACACATATTCCATTTGTGTATTTATCATATAGCCAAGGATTATTGCTCTTACGTCCTTCTCATTTGTCTGTTCTCAGAATCCTAGGCCACTCTCCTGACCTGGACGAGGGGACCATTGATGACGCCTTTTTCAGGGCCTTCAAAGTATGGAGTGATGTCACCCCCCTCAAGTTTACCCGCCTCATGGATGGAGAGGCAGACATCATGATCAACTTCGGCCGCAACGGTACGGTTTTACAGTTTCACTTTCGTAATCTGCTGAATGTAGTGCATAAATCCTCAGCAATTATAGATGATGAGTAGCCACATTCAGCCACAGTTAACTCGACCACTACCCTCCCTTTCATTCAGTTTAGCTGGATTATGGTGAACCTTGTCCCAGCAGCGTCTGTGAAAGAATGGAGGTGGCTGAGAATGAGATTAGATGACCTGAGTCTAGTGTTGGTAATCATACTAATGTAGGCCTGTGTGTCAGGTACCTGATACACTTGTTACACTGTCTGGGCTCACTAATCCCCTGTGTCTCACATGTAGCCCATACTTGTCTGGCAGAGAAAACATATATAGGTTGGAAATATACAGGTTAGATATATACAAAGCAGACAGGTTAGAAATACAGTATACAGAGCAGACATGTACAGTACATGTCAGATATATAAATGGCAGAAAAATAAATGTTAGATATTTACAGAGCAGACATTTACAGGTTAGATATATACTGAGCAGACATATACAGGTTAGATATATACAGAGCAGACATATACAGGTTAGATATATACAGAGCAGACATATACAGGTTAGATTAATACAGAGCAAACATATACAGGTTAGATATATACAGAGCAGACATGTACAGGTTAGATATATACAGAGCAGAATATACAGGTTAGATATATACAGAGCAGACATATACAGGTTAGATATATACAGAGCAGACATATACAGGTTAGATTACTATAGACCAGACATTTACAGGTCCGATATATACTGAGCAAACATATACAGGTTAGATATATACAGAGCAGACATATAAAGGTTAGATATATACAGAGAAAACATACAGGTTAGATATATACAGAGCAAACATGTACAGGTTAGATATATACTGAGCAAACATATACAGGTTAGATATATACAGAGCAGACATATACAGGTTAGATATATACAGAGCAGAATATGCAGGTTAGATATATATAGAGCAGACATATACAGGTTAGATATATACAGAGCAGACATATACAGGTTAGATATATACAGAGCAGACATTTACAGGTCCGATATATACTGAGCAAACATATACATGTTAGATATATACAGAGCAGACATATACAGGTTAGATATATACAGAAAAAACATACAGGTTAGATATATACTGAGCAGACATACAGGTTAGATATATACAGAGCAGACATATACAGGTTAGATACATACAGAGCAGACATATACAGGTTAGATATATACAGAGCAGACATATACAGGTTAGATACATACAGAGCAGACAGGTTAGATATACAGTATACAGAGCAGACATGTACAGTACATGTCAGATATATACATGCCAGAAAAATAAATGTTAGATATTTACAGAGCAGACATTTACAGGTTAGATATTTACAGAGCAGACAAATACAGGTTAGATATATACAGAGCAAACATATACAGGTTAGATATATACTGAGCAGACATACACAGGTTAGATACATTCAGAGCAGACATATACAGGTTAGATATATACAGAGCAGACATATACAGGTTAGATATATACAGAGCAGACATATACAGGTTAGATATATACAGAGCAGACATATACAGGTTAGATATATACAGAGCAGACATATACAGGTTAGATATATACAGAGCAGACATATACAGGTTAGATATATACATGCCAGAAAAATAAATGTTAGACATTCACAGAGCAGGCATTCACAGAGCAGACATTCACAGAGCAGACATTCACAGAGCAGACATTTACAGAGCAGACATATACAGGCCAGACATATACTGAGCAAACAGATACAGGCCAGACATATACTTAGCAGACATTTACTGGCCTGACATACAGAGCAGACATATAGAGGCCAGACATATAGAGGCCAGACATATAGAGGCCAGACATATAGAGGCCAGACATATAGAGGCCAGACATATAGAGGCCAGACATATAGAGGCCAGACATATAGAGGCCAAACATATACAGAGCAGAAATATACAAAACAAACATATACAGAGCAGACATATACAGGCCAGACATACAGGTTAGATATATACAGAGCAGACATTTACATGTCAAACATATACAGTTCTCTGCCTGACTTGGGGTGAAGATGAGCCACACAGTTATGGACCCTATAATGTATAATGATAAAAAAGCACCAAAAAGTAGGAGAACAAGCAATAAGAGTGCTTGTAGCATCTCAGGAAAGATCTGTCATCTGTGTGAAACACTTTTCACTTGGACTTTACTACCTGCAAAAAACATTTTTTTAAGAATTTCCAAAAGCATAGGGTTATTGACTAAAACATTTTGACATGCTTGTTTTTCAAATTTGATGAGGACAGACAGCAATGTATTTACAGTCAGCGTTCCCCATTTATAATATAATAATAACAATGCAACAACAGATGGTTACAGAGAGAATGACACAGCTTTTATATTGGTGGTTAGGGGATTAAAACCTGGGGAACTGTCAGCCATAACAGACCTAATGCAGTGTTAAATTTTAGGACTTGCAATAGCTCTTTTGCTTTGAGGGTGTTTCAGATAACTTTTGACCAATTTCACAACTAATAATGGGGCACATTGGCTGGGATTTAATTAATCGGGGTTGGGCATACTTTACTGTAAATTGAATTGCGGCTGTGCATGGACATTTCAAATGTTTTCAGAGGGAATCAATCTACCGTAATCCGTTTCTAAACAAAACCATAACTTGTTGTAAATAGACTATGCCTTAACAAACCTTGAAGCACCATACATGTTATCTTGATGCATGTACCGTAATATTACATTTCTCAACCAATTGCATTTGGGCATGAGCATCTGTTGATGGCAAGGACTGCATGGCTAATGTAATAAAGGTTACAAAGCACACTTCTCTTATTCATGCACTTAGTTCTTGAGGTTCCTGCCATAACCAGCTACATTATTTTATTTTATATTATCAGTTTATTTTTGAAAAGGGACAGTGCAAATGAATGAAACACATGATTTACATGGGTTAAAAAAAAAACAGAATTAGCCAAAAAGACTATTTTTCATCTGTAGTCCTCTATTTCTATATGAACAATCTTAAAAATAAATACATGTTTGACCAGTATCCCTCGAATCTAAACACGCAAGCTAATAAATGACCGGTAAATCTAATATCATCCACAGAGCACGGTGACGGTTACCCCTTCGATGGTAAAGATGGCCTACTGGCTCATGCCTTTGCTCCGGGGCCAGGAGTAGGAGGAGACTCCCACTTTGATGACGATGAGCAGTGGACTCTGGGAGAGGGACAAGGTAACAAACAACCACCTCATTGGCTAAAACTCAGATACAGCTCACTGATAAGACAAAGTCTTTTTAGAGTTGTAGTAGTTTGTAAATTATGAAGAATGCTTCTTAGGCAAAACATACAGTATTATGTCTAATAATACTGTATTAGAAACCTATTAGCCTCCTTTCTGTATCTGGTTTTGTGTGTCAAGCTGTCAATTTTGCTTTGTTTATGGGATGCTACCTGTTTTGCTCTTGTTAGTAAATATGTGAATGAGTCATTTATTTTGTCACAATTAAAATATTAATATTAAATATTTCTGTTGGAACACACTTTTCAGTTCCATGTTCTT
>JACXGM010009980.1:8335-26968 GCA_016801145.1 Umbra pygmaea | reverse complement strand
CGCTTCCTTAGTGACGATGTGGAGTAATTACGTTAACAACTCAACATTCATTCTTTGCACAATAAAATATATACATATAAAAACAATGTTGTCTTCTCTGATCCCAAACTCACAATTTCATATGTATTAATTTCTTATTGAATATTGATAGAACAGCACAATTAAAATGAAAATAAATTATGGGTTTTAAAAACACTGCGATTGTTATATTGTAAACACATGTTGCATATTTTGCTTAAGATCATTAGCCTACCTATTTAAGTCCCCTTGCCATACAGCTATGTGTTCATATGACCTGTCTGAAAATGACATGAAAACCACAATTTTCAATAAATGAAGTTACAGTTATTTTGGAGGACGTGGAGAATAATAAAATCCAGCTATTTTCAAAGCTGAAAATTATGTTACAAATGGTGATAAAAAAAATCCTGGGCAGAAATCACCCAAAAAATAAATGCTGTGGCTATGGTTATGAGCGCAGCCCAGAAGAAGTTAGAAAAAAAGTGGACGGACTTCGCAAGTGTGACAACACCTCCGTTTGCAGCACTTCGAAGGGAGAATAATTGCGTTCGTCACGCTATTGTATCGTTTCAAATAATTTGTAATAAAAAGCAAACCTGACCACCTCAACTTTCAGTCATCCAAATCACTTACAGTGGATAGTGAAAGCTTCGAAATAAATAGGCTATAGGGTCGATAAGTCTGAATAGAACACATCCCAGCTGCTGCGAAATCAACGACGTCGACACAACAAACTAACAAGGAAAGATGCTTCTAACCACAGGTCAGGAGCTGTCGTTCTAACCACACAAGTCTGCGATGCAGTTTGCGAATGTTCGTTTGAACTATGGTTTCGGGAAACACCAAATCGTTGGACTATGTTAGCAATGACGGAACTTGCGACCATAGTTGGCTAACGATGCTTTCGGGAAACGCACTCCAGCATAGCTGTCTCTGTATATTTTGCACACTCCCCCTCCCACAGTCCTGGTCATTATGCCACCCACCGTAGTGTAATTTATGCACAGTCACTTTGTATCTTGATGAATGTACCCCTCTACCTCAGCCCCTACTCTTCATCTTTTCTAACTGTCTGTATAGTACAGCGCCACGCCACTGTATCTACCTCCATATTCTGCTACTTGTACAAATGTCTAATTGTCTGATCTGAAGACCTTCACACTGTATTATTTATTCACTATTTTCTCAGTTTTTACTATTCATTGTGCAGTGCCTGTCTTGTAATTATATGTGTAACTTCTTGTTGTCTGTACCTCTACGCTTTTATCTTGGCCAGGATGCAGTCTCAAATGAGAAAATGTTCTCAATGTGCCCACCTGTTTAAATTAAGTTTAAATAAAAATGATGTGCTGGAATAGTTTGATGAAACCCTCGTTGTCGTGTAGGAGAGGGAGGTCTGCCTCCCAGAGGACATGTGCATACGTCAGGACTGGCCCTGCCAGAACTGAAATGAGAACCAGGACCTGGACCGTCCCTGATAAAAACTTGTATTGGGTCTGGTGGAAAAAACACTCCATGTGGTTGATGACTGGCAGGCATTTTGTAGAGACCCCATCAAACTTCTACTTGGAAAGTGAACCGGTGACCCTGTCAACCGGACTAGGAACTAAGACTAGAGGACCTGTGTCCAAGGCTAACTTGCTGGGGTCTGGGGCTAAATGGCTGGGAACCTCTCCATTGGAGCTTGGGGCTCGAACTGGAGAGCTGGTGGCTCTAATCTGTGAGCTAAGATCTGGGGCGGAAGGCTTAACCGAAAAACTAGAGGCCCTACCTTGGGAACTGGTCGGTGCTAACTTGTGAACTAGGGGCCTTATCCTGAGCACTAGGGGTCCTAATAGGAAGCTGAGAGACCCCAACACCCAAACGGGGAGCCCTGACACTAGGGGTAATGCCCTGGACCTGAGAACTATGGGTCCTCTTCTGCAAACTGGGAGCCCCAACCTGAGACATAGGGGCTAAGACTAGGGAACATGGAGCCTGGACAGGAGAGCTTAGTGGTCCAACTGGTAAGTATATGGTATTTTTAACCGGTGGGCTGGTATGTACTACTTGACTAATGGAGGTCCTGGGGGTGGAACCTGAGGATTGGCTAGTGTAAATGTTTGGGGAGCTGGGAATATATGACGTCAAGCTCAAGGTGAACTCCATCGGATAGGTTTATAGGAAACCCGGGTCCATTTACTCCAGTCCTTCCATCTCATCCTCCCCGGACCAATAGTCGTCTGCCTCTTCGGTCAACAGACCACAACCAAACATGGCTACCCCGTCTTCGTCATACTCCTCCTCCTCCACGGTGTAGCCCATAGTCCTGGCCTGTTCCCAGATTTTATCTCCAGTCATTATTTATCCTTGTTCGTACTATGTTAGTGTACTTTGAATTAATTCATCCTGAGAAGGTTTAAATCTATGTAAATTCCGCTCTTCCTTTTCCGTGTTGGTACCACGTTAGAGTATCATGAGTATTGACGCCTTGTGATGCATATAGATTTATTATTTTGGGCTTTACGGTTACCCATGCTGTTAGATTTGTTTATTGAAGAACATGCAAAAACAAATAAAGTATGTAAGGTGAATTCCTGATATCAAAATCCTACGTTCACTCCACCATAGAGCCCACTAAAAACTGGTGAAAAAATATCTCATGTAATTTGTCAAAGTGACAAACAAATATCACAACTGGTGTGGCTGTGTGGATGCAACCTGTCATGATTCTGGCTGTGGTTTATATCGCTATCAGACCAATGAGAATTGATCAGCCTGTGTAAACACATACATGAATATGTAAAACACCTCTGTGCTGGTTTGCAATGTACCGCATCCTGGTGACCTTTCACACCGTGTATGCCAATGCAGCTGTCAGCGGTGATGGATTGATCCAAAGCGATGTACTCACTGTTCCCACAGCCTATACTTGAAAACAATGTCGATTTAACAGTATACAACAGTCTCTATATCAGGCAGTCTGCCTGTCTAGACCACCAATGGCGATGCAGTAAATGGACATTCATTTGCAGATGTACTATTGAGTGGTTGTAGGTGTGCTGTTGTATTGATACCAGTCCAATAAACCAGAAGTCGCTTCTCTGACTCTTTCTTCTTGCTGCTCTCTCTTTCCTCCCTCTTCCCCCCGCTTTGAATTATTGAGCTCTTTATTTCCAGGGGAACGCTTCTTCATCAGATCTGTGGGCCATCAACTTTGCTGCTTCACCGCTCCTTCACCCCGAGCAGTCCTGACATTGAAGAAATCACAAGTCCCTCACTTTCTATTCAAACAGTCTCCTTCTGCATTTCACTAAATCCCTCTTCCTCACTCTTCCTCTATTCACTACTTGCTTGCTGTCAGTTTTGCTCTCGACTCACTTTCAACTCCCTCATCCCCTGCTCATTCTCTCTCTCTCGTGCTTTAAAACTCCACTTTCCCCAACGCTCCCCTCCCTCATTTCTCTGTAACCCTCCCTCCTGCCCTCTCTCTGTTTTTCTGTAATGTCACGGCCCACTGCTGAGTGTCACTGAGTTGATGGAGGAAGAAAATGGAGGACAGAGGCAGTGGAGAGGCTTGGTGTGTGTGTGTGTGTGTGTGTGTGTGTGTGTGTGTGTGTGTGTGTGTGTGTGTGTGTGTGTGTGTGTGTGTGTGTGTGTGTGTGTGTGTGTGTGTGTGTGTGTGTGTGTGTGTGAGAGAGAGACAGTGTGTCTACGTGTGTCTCTTGAAAGGAAGATGAGAGGAATCAAGTAAGGGGGGGTTGCCTACGGGAGTGATGATGGTGTAAAATACTCCTGCATGGAGAACAGTAGGCAGGCAGTCAATGCATCCCTACTATATCTAGCAGTCCTCTACATTTTAATATGTAAAAAAAAGATAATTACAGTATGTATTTTGACAGATGAAAAACATGTGCAATAACTTTTTAGTACTTAACATTTGCCTGCAGACCGAGACCCATCGACATTGAGCCGATGCTGGGTTTTCTTGCCTGGTTATATTCTGTTCTCCAGCTCTTGCTCATTCCAGGGCCTTTTCGCCTTCAGTCTTCATCATTTTCAATTGGATACAGACCACTTGACTGACAGCCAATCATTTTTTACTTTTTGGCCCTGGAATAAGTTTTCGCTAATTGTGGCCATGTGTCCAGATCTAGTAGACCAACTTTAAAAAGAATACAGCCCATGCACCATTGCCATCCCAAATTAAGCAATGTTTATTATTCTTTGCAGCGCACTGTCTGAAGATGACCTGGTTAAAACCCCTGTAGATGGCACTGTGACATCCACTCCCACTTCCAACATGGAAGTGTTCCTAATCTGTCAAACAGTGGTTGTTGTTGCTGTTGTTGTTATAATTTCTCTTCATTATGGTCAGCCTTACTTGCTCATCCACTAGAGGTCTTCTTGGTCTACCAGGTTATTTGCCATTGATGAGCTCAACAGTGCTTTTCCTTCTTAATGTACAGTAGTTGATATTGGCATGCCTAAACAGATTGTTTTATTTTCAATAGTGTCTGCCTCATAATGGACAACTTGAGTCAGAAACACAAATCGTTTTAGTGTGGAATCCAAAACAACAGTCTCCAAATGCCGAGCCTAGAATCAAGTCCAATCATTCACTTGATTCACTTGATCATTCACTTGATTCACTTGATCATTCACTTGATTCTGACCCGCCACCTACATCTAGGAATTCAACGGAGTTCAGAAAATGAAATAAAAACCACAACCTATTAGTTTTGGCCAAAATAGTGTTGTTACAAGTAATGGAATTGTACAAATGTAAACTTTCATTTTAGATTAAGAAAAAAAAAGTATGTGTGTTGTGGAAATGTTAAATAAGTTTCATAAAGATATCATGAAGAAATAAGTAAAAAACCTTTTGATTTAATAATGGAAACAGAAGACCTCGCCCAGAAATCCCAGAGTGGTTTGCTGTCCTGTGGTCCTTAGTTTATCATGTTTCGCGCCATGAACAGCAGTTCATGTGAAAACAGCAAGCCAGAGGGGAACTGCAGAAGAGATGCAACTGCTCTCAACCACAACCCTGCCTTTAATTTAGAAGGAGGTGTAAACACAAATCAGTGGGAAAAGTTGTATTGGAACGCTTTGTGGAGGATGTGAACAGTGTTCTGGTCTGATTCGGAATTAGCCAAAACAGTGTTTTCCGTCTCATTTCGGAACACATAGTTTTGGCTAATGTTAATCACACAACGGTAGGAGATCTTACTGACTATTCAACTGCTGCTAGGCAGTGAAGAAATAGAGCTATACTTCATTCATTTATATGGATAAGTTCTATTGCCTTATTCATGTTGTTTCACTTACCCCTATACCTTATGTTTTAAACTACGTTAGGGATTAACTTTAACAATTTAAAGTTAATTTCGCTTTAACAATTTTTGAATGTTAAAGCGTAAGCAATCGTTAGCTTTCTCTGGGTGTATGTTATCATCAAAATAAGACCATCAATCAGACATTGACCAGACCTTTCAAACCAAACCAGTTATGTTCCGCTTTTGTGACATAATAATGAACGCAAATCAAAAATGATTATTAAATAAAACCCAAATGTGAAAGTTTTCCTAATTAGACTGTCAAAACCCACTATGAGAGCTCCCTACTCTTTAAATATAAAACAGCCGAGAACTGCAAGAGGGTGCAAAATACTCTGCGTGATGTCTAACAGGCACCAATGCTTCTGATTAGACAATTGCTTTCTAAGGGAAAATATCATATAAAATATGATATATGAAAACTGAATAGGTAAATTAAAAAAAAATAACATTTCAACTATGCATATGATTACATATACATCATTTTGTAGCTGTTATTTAATTTCTACAATTAGAAATTAGGAATCCTATAATTAGGTGTGATTAAATGCAATAATTAATTATTTTTGGAATGGGAAAACCTCGCCCAGATTATCAACATGCTTATAAGTGCCTTTTCGTTGCGACAGGGCCAAACTACATCCGTATACAGAATGTTTTCAATAGTAAACAATATCCCATTCGCAGCTGGTCATCCGCTGGGTTTTACACCAGACAAGATGTGATTCAGCTCAAGGAGGCGACTTTGTTCATTAAATTCAACAACTCTATAATACCATGTAATTCCAAAATCCCCGATCTGGTGATTCCCAATTTAATAAGTTCAATTAAGAATATGTCAGAATTGCGCACACCACAATGACATATTATTATCTAAGTGTTGAATGCGTTATACCAATTCGTTCAGAGACGGAAACTAAAGTATTGTGTTTGCTGTTGCATTCGAAATCCCATAACATTTTCCTGATAATTCAAACCATAGGTTCCACTCTCGCCAATAAACTTTACTGTTGCAAATTTAGCAGTACTAATGTTTTCTTGTCTGAGCCCACAACACCCAGTTACCATCATAAAACATTCCAAAGTTAGGATTGGGCTGTTGCAATTGAAGGACCACCCCCCCTTAAGCCCCAGACAAGAATGCTGACTAGTCTAGAGAAATCAAATGAGAAAGAAGGGTGTCAACTTTCCCAACTCTTCTCCCAGATCAGTAAAATGACCACATTATTTACCCTAATATATATTAATCGAGCACTATTTTAGAATTGCTAAACAAATCTCAAATACCTTGGGCATAAATCTTAACAATCAATCTTTACACATAAACTTACACTTCTTTTAAATAAAAATAAAATATAGCATTGAATATATTTACCAAATGCTCTAATGATGTTTCTAGTTTATACTAAATTGTAAACATAATATTACATAACCCAATATGGGATTCCTTAGTCTAAACCATCTAAAAAATACATTTCAATGTTCCACACATCATTAGTATTTTAGCTTCAAAATTCATTTTAACATATTTAACCAATATTCCAAAACATTCATGAAATACCATTGCTTTTGTTCATATTGCCTTTATACATTCAATAATGATATAACCATTATTTAACACATCCAAACCACATTTTCTAATATTACCATTTATCCCTCAAACAGTTTCTACTGGCAAATGGAAAAAACATAATGCTCCAAAACCTACTTGATTTATGAGGGGCTTATCTCAAAGGAATGTCCTGATTACACTTCACAGGCTGATGGTAAGAATGGCCTGTGTACCCTTATTTTCCATAGCAATATCCTGTTACTGTAGACCTTGTAGTTGTTTTAATAAATTATTCCAATCTTGCTTCATAGTAGGGGGCCCTGCTAAAGCAGTTTCAAATGCATCACGGATGGATCACTTTTTGTAGGTTGTGTTAACACCTGCTGGAACACTTATGTGGTCAAGTCCAAGGCCCCTTGCTGTACTTCCATCAGGCTATTAAAATGAAGAGGGGGAAAACTTAAATTATTAGCCAGGTTCCTCTTCTTGGATTCGATCATCACTTTCTCCGGGGCTCCTCGTGGCTCCACAACAGTATGTGTATTTTGATTAGAGGATACATTTCAGCTGATAGAAAATAATAGTCCGATTCAAACTAACAAATGACAGAGATCATCCTGGGATGTCCCGGGAGTCTCTCCCATTTTACAAAATCAATGTCCAGAATATTGTTTAAAATTTCTGGGTATCAGGGAGCTCCAAGTATAAAAATACAGGAGAACTGGGATGTCTAAGAGAGACAAGGTTATGATGGTACATGTGGTCTAACACTAAACAAAATAGAACAGTAGGCTATACCATATTACTTCTAACTAGGAATACCGTAATTATTTGATAAACATTTTATGATTTAAAATGTACATTATAACACTCTATTAGGCACATATCAGTAGAAATCAAACTCTATAATTTCAAAATACATTTGCATTTCTGTGCATCTACAGTACAGTAACAAAATAAATTAAGCCAGTTGGTGATTTCTGACCTGTATTTCCTATAGAATAACATATGCCGACTTCATTGTAATCATTGAAAACCAGAGATATTTATCAAGTGCTTCTCGTAATTACATCAGATATCTGTGACTTTACTCCAGTTTCGTCTCACCAAAACCGATTGGTGGAAAATTGGTGAACTGTCAAAATGCAAAGACTAAAGGATTTGTGGCAATACCAATACAAAATGTTTGTTTTAGAAAACTTTTAATAGGAAAACTTATAGGAAATACAAATCTTACTATGCTCGTAATTAAAATATTATTTACTGCATAGATAATAAAAATTATCAGCAGATTAATTATTATAGCTTTCTTTGTCTCTCAATAATCAGTATCGGCCTTGAAAAATCATAATCGGTCACAATACGGTTGTAACATTCCCCTCCTGTTCCTGTACTGTTTCCTTTCCGGATCTCCAGTCCTAGTGTGTTGTTAGTTCTGAGTTGTTGTTTTCTGCCTTAGTTTTCATTAGTCCTGTTTTATCTGTGTTTCCTCTTTTTGGACCATGCACTGTATTATATGTAAGTTCTTGTTTTCTTTGCTGCCCTCTAGTGGGTTCTAGTAGTAGTTTCAGTATATCTAGATCAGCTTCATACTACTTTGTGTATGTCTATGTCTTATTGGTTACAGCTGTGTGTATTTAGTGTCTAGTTAAGTTCTATTTAATGCCTTCTAATGTGTTTGTTCCTTGCTGGGTTATTGAGTTATTTCTTTCCGTGTCCTTGCCTGTTTCATCTACTTGAGTACAATCCTGTAGAACCATAAGTTATTTGTTTATGCCTGTTTTATAGTTTCTCTATGTTTTTTTTATTAATTGAAGAGGTACTCGTGTTTATGTTTTGTAGTTCCGTACAGTTGTATCCCTAGTTAGCTCTGCCTTGGCTTTTGTCTTGTTATTTATTTTATACATTATTTACATCTTTTTCTATATTGACTCATTAAAATTTATTTCTTAAGCTTCAAGCTGTTTCTTTAGTTCTTAACCTGCTCATGTCAGTTTCTGACAAATACCTGATCAAGGTCAGATCGTGACAATGGTAACATACATTTTCATACTACACTGATACATTTTCATTGTACATTGATAGTCTCACTGGTCCCCCATGGGAATGAAACATTAAAAGGCTGTGACCAAGAACCCTTAAATGTACCTGGAGTAACACTGTTGATTTTACCAGTAACCCTTCTTTATCACATGTTTAATAATGAACAGTGTTTTTATTCAAGACAAACAAATATTTAAATGATAAAGTATAATACATTGGCTGTATATTGGTAGTATATCAAAATGCTATTTTTAATCATGTATTATAAATATACTAAAGTATTAAATAAGTGAGTAGAATCTAACATAGAATCATATTTTATTGTACTAGAGATAATGGGTTCCAAAATAAGACACTTTAGGTTTACTGACTTCTTTGCTTGAGAATCAGATTGAGTCAATCACCCTGCTGCCTTTGTTTGACAGTTAGTTTGACAGTTCTTGCCATTCCCTGTCAAAAATGGGTGGGGTTAAAAGACAACTCCGGTGCAAAATGAGCCTATAGCTGGATTCACACGAGACACGGCAAAAAATCCCCGTACGGCATCGTACTGCATAAGCACATGTACACTGCAATCAACATCATAATCAATCTTCCGCATCTACGAGATGGTGGGCAACATTGCATACAACTGTCCATCTCCAGCAAGGCGACTGACAGGAGCTGTTTTCAGTTTAGTATTAATTTACAATACAAAAACTATCTACTGAGCTGTCAAAACCTGTCTTGCAATCTCACACACCCATAGATGAAAGCGACATATTAGCTCTTTCTCTGAGGTAAATCAACTTCCGGTTCTGGCACCGTACGGCAAAGCACTGCAAAAGTTGGATTATTTCAACTTTTGCGACACACCCGCTGCACCGCCTCCACATTTTGCCGGTTCCGGTAGATTTGCAGCAGCAGTGCGCATTGCTTCCTATTGAAATGAATGGACCTCCGCCGCAATGCAACCAGTTTGCTGGACCTGGTGTAAATCAAGCTTAAGGGTTAATAACACATTGGTACCGAGTCGACCGTTCTCTGGGATATGTTTTCATGCTAATTGAATGTGCCCAGTTTGAGTGCAACTGATAATTACCTTATAATGCTAGTTTTGAGGGCATGGATGAAGTAAAAATAAATCGCTTTTATATACCACTAACAATGCTCAAAATAGCACCACACTTTCATGGTAGCATAATGAGGGTCCCTACATGCAAAGCGAATTATTGAGAACTTTGTAAGTGTACAGAGAGTTTATTAGAAATATAGTTTAAAAGACAGTACCGTTCGTGTATACAGCCAGACGACATCTTCGGAAAACAGACTCGACCACTCGAATCACAAACGCTGTGCTATGTGAGCTGAACTGTGACTTGGAATCTCCCATGGCAAGAGGTTTTGCACTCATTCATGCAGATCAATGAGCAAGCTGGCAATGTGAATGAGAGAAGTCGCTAGTGCGGTTGTGGTCCAGAGTAGGGAGCTACACAATATGAAACAAATACGTTTTTTAACTAACTGAATTTAGCAATGTAGAATGATACAAATCTGTTTAGCTAGCGTTAGAAATTATATACTGTACATGTTCAAAAAAACTATATTTATTTAGCAAATTTTCAATTGCATGTTCCCTGTATGTTTGTTTTGTTACTTATTTAATGATTAGCAAATGGTTCAGTCTGCTAAACTATATAACATTCACGTCAGCAGTGGCTCTTATACCAGTAGACACTTACATACCAGCAGTTGATCTTATAAAGAGCAACTTACAGTAACATATATTTTCATACTGGTCGTACTGGTCCCCCGTGGGAATTGAATATTACATGAAGGACTGTCCAGGTGTGTCCATATCTGAGTCATGAATTTTTTTTTGACACAACAATTGATAGTTAGTGTCAATCCCTGCCAAAGATGGTTAGGGTGAAGGCTTACAATGCTGTAAACTATGTTGAATGGGCGTGAACAAAGGAGACCACTCCCACACAGTAACACAAACTGATCAAAACAATGGAAGACCAGCAGCAACTCCCATGTTCTGGGAGGGAAAAATGACTGTTTGTGTCAAACAATGAGTCTGGTGGCTGTGGACGGAGGTAGCAGCAAAGGCAATTTTAGCCGCCTAAAAATATTTAGAACATTTTCACCACTTTGCGTCAAACAGCCATTTCCAATTAGGGAATGAAGCCGTTATATGCTGTCTTCAAAGTCACCAGGCTAACACTCCAGACCCATAAACACTTAAAAATGTATTGTGCTGGTCACACCTTCTCTATGCGTTCTGTAGTTCCCAACTCGGCCACCAGAAGTTTCCAAATTATACTACATTGAAATCCATCCATCCATTTTAGTCCGCTTACCGGGATTGGGTCGCGGGGACAGCAGCTACAGCAGGGGACCCCAAACGTCCTTTTCCCGAGCCACATTAACCAGCTCTGACTGGGGGATCCCGAGGTATTCCCAGGCCAGGTTGGAGATATAATCCCGCCACCTAGTCCTGGGTCTTCCCCGAGGCCTCCTCCCAGCTGGACGTGCCCGGAACACCTCCCTAGGGAGGCGCCCAGGGGGCATCCTTACCAGATGCCCAAACCACCTCAACTGGCTCCTTTCGACGCAAAGGAGCAGCAGCTCTACTCTGAGATCCTCACGGATGACTGAGATTCTCATCCTATCTCTAAGGGAGACGCCCGCCACCCTCCTGAGGAAACCCATTTCGGCCGCTTGTACCCTGGATCTTGGCCTTTAGTTCATGATCCAGCCTTCACGACCATAGGTGAGAGTAGGAACAAAAACTTCCCGGCTTCTTTTCGTCACCACGGTGCGATATAATGAGTGTAATACTGCCCCCGCTGTACCGATTCTCCGACCAAACTCCCGCTCCATTGTTCCACTCGCGAACAAGACCCCAAGGTATTTGAACTCCTTCACTTGGGGTAAGGACTCATTCCCTACCTGGAGTAGGCACTCCATCGGTTTCCTGCTTAGAACCATGGCCTCAGATTTAGAGGTGCTGATCCTCATCCCAGCCGCTTCACACTCGGCTGCGAACCAATCCAGTGAGTGCTGAAGGTCACAGGCCGATGATGCCATCAGGACCACATCCTCTGCAAAAAGCAGCGATGAGATCCTCAGCCCACCGAACTGCAACCCATCCCCACCCCGACTAAGCCTTGATATCCTGTCCATAAATACTACAAACAGGATTGATGACAAAGCGCAGCCCTGGCGGAGACCAACCCTCACATGAAACGAGTCCGACTTACTGCCGAGAACCCGGACACAGCTCTCGCTTTGGTCATACAGAGATTGGATGGCCCTAAGAAGGGATCCCCTCACCCCATACCCCAGCAGCACCTCCCACAGTATCTCCCGGGGGACCCGGTCATACGCCTTCTCCAAATCCACAAAACACATGTAGACAAGATGGGCATACTCCCAGGCCCCCTCCAGGATCCTTGCGAGAGTAAAGTTCTGATCCATTGTTCCACGACCAGGACGGAATCCACATTGTTCCTCTTCTACCTGAGGTTCGACTATCGGCCGAACCCTCCTTTCCAGTACTTTAAAGTAGATTTTACAAGGGAGGCTGAGAAGTGTGATACCACTGTAATTGGCACACACCCTCTGGTCCCCCTTTTTGTACAGGGGAACCACCACCCCAGTCTGCCACTCCTTTGGCACTGTCCCAGACTTCCATGCAATGTTGAAGAGGCGTGTCAGCCAAGCCCCTTCACACCCAGAGCTTTCAGCATTTCTGGACAGATCTCATAAATCCCTGGGGCTTTGTCACTGTGGAGTTGTTTGACTACCTCAGTGACTTCCACCAGGAAAATTGACGACAATCCCCCATTATCCTCCAGCTCTGCCTCTAACATAGAGGGCATAGAAGTAGGATTCAGGAGTTCCTCAAAGTGCTCCTTCCACCACCCTATTACCTCCTCAGTTGAGGTCAACAGAGTCCCACCCTTACTGTATACAGCTTGGATGCTTCCATGCTTCCCCCTTCTGAGGCGGCGGACGGTTTTCCAGAAGCACTTTGGTGCCAACCGAAAGTCCTTTTCCATGTCTTCTCCGAACTTTTCCCACACCCGCTACTTTGCCTCTTTCACAGCAGAGGCTGCAGCCCTTCGGGCCCTTCGGTACCCTGCAACTGCCTCTGGAGTCCTCTGGGATGACATATCCCGGAAAGACTCCTTCTTCAGTCAGACGGCTTCCCTGACCACCGCTGTCCACCACGGTGTCTGTGGGTTACCGCCCCTTGAGGCACCCAAAACCCTAAGACCACAGCTCCCCACCGCAGCTTCAGCAATGGAGGTTTTGAACATTGTCCACTCCGGTTCAATGCCCCCAACCTCCACAGGGATGTAGGAAAAGCTCAGCCAGAGGCGTGAGTTGAAAGCCTGTCGGACAGAGGCCTCCTCCAGACGTTCCCAATTCACCCCATGGGCCATCCCATGGGCCCACCACCTGTGGGAGGAACCGCTGGAGTCGGGTTTGCTGCCAAATGGGTGGTAGTGAAGGTCAGGGGCCTCGACGGACCAGACCTGAGCAGCAGAGGCTGGCTCTGGGGAAGTGGAATGTCACCTCTCTGTGGGGAAAGGAGCCGGAACTGGTGCGGGAGGTGGAGCGCTACCAATTAGATCTGGTGGGGCTTACCTCTACGCACAGTCTTGGTTCTGGAACCATTCTCCTGGATAGGGGTTGGAATCTTTTCTTCTCCGGAGTTGCCCAGGGTGTGAGGCGCCGGGCGGGTGTGGGGATACTCACAAGCCCCCGGCTGAGCGCCGCTACATTGGAGTTTACCCCGGTGGACGAGAGGGTCGCCTCCCTGCGCCTGCTGGTTGCTGGGGGAAAAACTCTGACTGTTGTTTGTGCATATGCACCAAACACGAGTTCAGAGTATTCAGCCTTCTTGGAGATCTTGAATGGAGTCCTGTATGGGGCTAGTTTAACTTTTGTTATCACCTTTTTTTCTCTGTCTCCCGCTCTCAGTCTTTGAATGGTTACCTTGTTTGTGGAGGAAATCTTTGCTGTCTATTGGTGTGTAGGCCCTACTCCACTGCCAACTTTGATCACCAGGGAGTCAGTCAAGAGAGAGTGAGTACTCTGTTCCACTTGCACTGGTACACTGGTCCATGGCACTTACTTCTCAGCTCTGTAGGGGATTTGGAGAAAGGTACAGTAGGTATGCATATTTACAGAGACCGCAAGGATGGTGTACTGGTGAGTGGTGTCTGACCGATTGTGGTGGGCCGGTCTGAGCAAAAATGCCACTGCCATTTTTTTGTCCCAGTCCAGCCCTGGATGGATGTGTGTGACAGGTGTCACTCCTCTCCGTGTGACCTATACCACATGTTTTTTAATTGCCCAAAACTGAAAAGCTTTTGGAATTCAGTATTCCATACTCTGTCTGAAGCTCTCAAAATTTGCCTTAAACCAAGTTAGTATTAATCTTACTATTGTAAATTATATATAATAATTATTGTGAAGGGCGCTTGTAAGTTTTAAATTAATCAATAGTTTAGTTTTTATTTCCATTTGTAAGTGATTCATTATTCCATTCAATTGAATACATAATGGTTGTAACACCGCTGCTGGCTTCCAGGTGAACTACATAAACAAGATTGAACAAAATGGCAGCACGAAGACAAAGTCAGCTATGACCGCCAGCTAATAGCATAGCTAGCTAACAAAACAACACTGAGCTCGATGAAATGATCTAGTACCGCGAGCTGCCAATCCGATGCCCCTCTTGACTGCTGTCCCCTAGCCAGCTAGTAGTAGCAATGCCATTCGCTCAACTGGCCACATCTGCCCAGGCACAATGGATCCATGTCCTCAACTCTTCAATGAACTCCCTGAAAGAAATAACACTCTGGAACAGCCGATTACCAGTCCCTCTTCATTAACGGGCCACTTGCACTCTTTTGGTCTGACCATTCCTTGGAGGTCAACAGCCATAGCATGCAAATATTTTTCAGGGTTTTTCAACAGTGAATGGGGAGCTACATGTTTTGAGACAGTAAGTGCATCAAATTACGTTTCTCATCAATTTAGTTTACAAAGTTTATTGTAGCTATTGGTGATTGTGTAAATACTTAAAAGAACAAACGTAGAATAATAAAAATGACACAGTACTGCTAACTCTGTTTTATTTAAAGCCATGGTGGTTCTATAATTTATGATGCAATTGTTTGGAAATAATGACCAAAAGAATAGTTAGCGCAATAGGTGAGTTGCTAACTGACTGAGAGGCTAACTGGCTAACTAGTTTGTTGTCTGGGGTTTTCATGCAGCCCCTGCCCTATATGCAGCCCCCGCCCTATCTGTAGTGGAGAAAGCATAATTAGCTTCAATGTAGCTATCAGTAATTATTCTGTCCTCAGTTTTAGAGTTTCTGCCCATCACTAATTAGTTTTACTAATTTACTTTGCTTCAACATACAAACATTCATTTTTGACTGTGAAGTGTAGCGTTGTTTTGTATCTGTCAACATCTTACATTCATGCCTCTGACAGTCATGTTTAAAAAGGCAGTCGATGGCCGTTACGGGGTCTAAAGGGTTAAAGAGGAGTTTGTGCTCTTTAAATCAAAATATACTTGTAATTGTAAATTGTAGTTTTTCTGCTATGTTTGTTTATTTTAAATGCATTGAATTTTTATATTTTTTTATGCTCAGTATTCTACATCCACATTCTAGAAATCTGTCATGGTCAAAAGGGTTAACTACTTAGGGAGCACCATACCGGCGCCGGTAGTCTTAAAAAAATAACACTGGTTCACAAGTCCAAACAATCACAGTTCACAAGTCCTATTTCTAGGTTATATATACATGTTATATATCTACAGAAAGCTTAGACACTCAGGAATGTAGCAAATGTCACCATTCTACAGTAGCTATAACAAAAAATTTAATTTCCCCTCATAATGTAAGCTACGTGCCTCGTACACATGTGCCTCAAATTGAATGGAATGTCAAACTAGAAACAAGGCTAACACCGTCATTTATTGGGTTATATATACAAGTCTTATATCTCCTTAAAGCTTAGAATGTTGGGGTTCTAGTAGAAATCTCTGTTTTAGTCTAGGTGTAAAATTCACAACGTTATGGCGGCTAATTCAAACTACACATACGGCAAACAGTAATGTGTTTTTTTCTTCTAAAAACAAAACAAAATGCCAACTAGAAACACAACTTCCAGGCTCATTTTTTAGGATATATATAAAAGTCTTATATTTTCTTAAAGCTTAGAATCTTGGGAATCTAGCAAATATCTTGGATTTAGTGTAGCTATAAAATTCACAACGTTAGAGTACTTAATGTCAGGTACGCGTCTTGAAAACAATTTCTTCACTTATGTTAAGCTTTTAGTACGAAATATTTTACTTACGGTCATAAAATCCTTCTTTTTGGTCATCAAAGGGTCCCAGTAATGACTTAAAGCATAGATTTCCCAGGTAAAATCCATCTTGAATGTAAAAATTGCATTTTCTTCCCGGACTTTTAAATCTATCTTTAAATAAATGAAAAAACTAGGGTATTTTCGCTTCTGAACAAAAGACGGATGTGAAAAGTGTCCAAAAGCTTAGCAATTTCGACATCTATGTCATCCTTATGAAACAGAGATCTTAAACATGTGCAAGATTAACAATTTTAACCGAAGACTGACAGAGATAATTTTGCAAAGGAATGTTTTATTCGTCTCAAGACCCGGATGTAAAAACATCATCACGGTGCATTTTTTCTAAAAATATAGTTTCACAAACAAAGCTATAGCTCATCGGCTGTTTACTCAATCACTACAAAATGTTAGAGTAATGTGGCCAGCCCCTTAACAACATGATTTGAATTGGATCCAGTATCCTATCTTAATATATAGCATTGTAAGGTTCTTTCAAAGAGGATGTAGAAAAATAAAACAGAAAATAATTATGCATTTTCTTTATTTCATCTTGTGCCATATTCACTGTGTATATTTGTTTGAAATGAATTTTACATATCCCAAAATGTCAAAGTCTTTTCTTTAAAAAATATCAACCATATGTTTGTACTTGCCTCAGGTCCAGTGTAACAAGAGTTTAACTTTGGGTATGTTTTTTAGGCAGAATTTGACATTTAGGGGGCGAGGCTTAAGAGCTTAACTAGCTTTTATAACATGGAACACATTGTCCATCTAGAAATCCTACTCTTCAAGAATATAGCACTATATTACCAAAATTGATCATTTCTAAGTGCTCCTTTTATAACTACCAATTAATTGTAATCCTCTCCCTCTGTCCTGATTTCTCGTCAATCAGGTTGTTAAGTTAGCAGTGCAGGAAAGAGACAGGGTGGAACAGGCTGTAGACTACTTTGTCCATCCTGAGCCTGCTATGAGTATGTCGATTGTGTAGGCTCTACTCCACTGAATGACTTGTACTTATATGTGACTATGTAAATGGTGTAGGCCCAACTCCACTGAATGTCTTGTACTTCTATGTGAGTATAGAGATTGTGTAGGGTCTACTTCACTGAATGACTTGTACTTCTATGTGACTCTGTAGATTGTGTAGGTCCTACCTCACTGCCACATCTGATCACCAGGGAGACAATTAAGAGCGAGAGAACATTGACTACTCATTTTTGTGGCGGTTTTGGGGAATGGTACAGTAGGTAAGCATACTTAAGGCGACAGCAATGATGTTGTATTGGTGGGTGGTGTCCAACGATTGTGGTGGGCCGGTCTGAGCTAAAATGCCAGGACTGTTTTTTGTCCCAGTCCAGCCCTGAATATTAGCATTAACATTTTACACTGGTCCAGTGTTTATAGAGGTCAAATTGTAACATCCAGAATCTTCATTTATTACTGGAGAATTGCAGGTGCAAGATAATGAGCAAAGACATTGTTGTATTACATTTAAACAAAAAAAACACTTGAGCAAACAGTTTTAGTTAAAGAGATATACAGAATATGCAGTTTTAGTTAAATTAATCTGTTTAAAATCTACATGTATGTGAACATTAGAAGAACTATGTCATAGCCATTGCTCGTTCAGTTATTCTTATTTCACTAAACACTTTATATATTTTGTTTTCACCATAAACTAAACCAGAAGGAGCCCTTTTCAGTTCCCTAAAAGCAAAAAAATGTCTGTTAGCACTAACGTTTTGACAAATTCAAACAGCAGATATATATAGTACAATATAAAAGTAAAACCATGAATGCTTCAGCTGAATTGATGTCTTCAGGATTATCATAGATTTAAAAAAAAACATTAACTAACAGAAACATTTGTATTGATTTGTGTAATAGTAGTTATGATGACCTCTCCATATTTCTTTGTCACTCTCTTTTTTACATTTAGACATGCATTGTAAAAGACTTTGCATTAACCTCTGCTATAATGATTGTGCACCTAATGAGACATTGAAAGTTAATGTAAATTATACACATCAAATATGTCCAACCATTGCACCTGCTGACCCCCCCCTCACATGTACACTACCTTTCCTATCTGATCCGTTACTTTAGTATTTTTCCAAATAAGCACCTTTGTGTACATACTTACTTGAACATTATTATATTTTATTTGCACAGTTACCATTTGCACTGTCATACTAGTGTTAACTTATTTCATTGTATTTGCCTGCTACTCTGTACACTGCATTCAACTGCATTCAACTGCACATTCAACTGCACTTTTCTATCTTTCTCCCTTACCCGACCCTTTGTG
>JACXGM010009979.1:8880-26968 GCA_016801145.1 Umbra pygmaea | reverse complement strand
GCAACGTCTTAATTGCAAGTTCAACACAACACTCTTGCTCTGCATGCGCAATATAGCAGGTGCTCGCGCGACACAAGGTTTCTCCTCGCGCGACACAAGGATTCTCCTCGCAACCACAGCTCTGCTCTTGCAACTCCAGTCCTTCACTCTCTCAAACATAATAGATGCTGCTTGCGCGAGACGTTCTGCGTGCGCGACATAAGGTTTCTCCTCGCGCGACACAAGGATGCTCCTCGCAACCACAGCTCTGCTCTTGCAACTCCAGTCCTTCGCTCTCTCAAACATAATAGATGCTGCTTGCGCGAGACGTTCTGCGTGCGCGCGACATTTGGCGTTGATCTAACGCCATAGAAACCCTTCTCACCTCCACTACTTACCTAAACCACTTAAAAACGAAACACGTCTCTCAAAGATATTGTCGTTGGAAAGGGTGGTATTTAAAACATAGCTAATTAACCTGCGTGTATTTACTTTTTAAACAAGGTAAACTGTACAGAAAACCGTGAGTGTAGTGTACGCAACCCGCCGAGTCTCCTGTACACTTTTCTAGAAATGGGCACACTTATCTCAAAATGTGTTGCCGTTATCTTCAAATGCAATGATAAGCATGCTGGTCCAAGTGCTAATTAGTAGCATATGGTAAAAACTAGCTACTGTAGGTAAACAAATTGGCCTACTGTGGGTGAAAGCCAGACAGATGATTATCTTCAGACTTTAAGGACCAAAAACATGTAAATTCTTACCCACTGACATCTTTAGGAAAAATCCCCAAATTCTCATTTACTTCATTTTTGCTGTTAACTCTGCACTGAACTAACGTTGTTAGTTGATGTTAATGACTGTGCTAGCTCCTCCCCTACCTGCTGCCTATTCAACAGAGAGGAAGAAACGGAGTAGCCCATAGGCTACCGACAGCAAATAAACTTATTCTATAGGCTAGATTATTTAAAAAACGATGTCTATTTTACAGGCTGTATGTAGTATGTGCAAAGGCAAGGCAGAATGAAATAAGGCAGCTTATGATTTACATAGTATATTGCGCGGTTTCATATTTGTCAGTCATCTTTTCAAAATACATTCGGGGCTACACTCAAAACATTCAGGGCCGAAGCCCCGGCAAAATCGGCTGACGCCCCGTCTGGTTAACGGTATTCTGGTTAAGCATCAAGCTAGGCTTAGCCTTACACTTAGCCTGCCCTGGATCAGGTTAGTTTCCCAGCATAAGTTGCCAGGGTAACTGAGTTAGAACTTGTTTAAGTTTGCTTTATGAAACGAAATCCACAGAAAGTCTGACTAACCAAAATAAGCCTGGTTTTGTTTTCTAATCTTGTTTTATGGAACAACACTCAGGTCCACTGGGCTGATTCTGTAGACAGAGGAGAGTAAGGCACCAATCTGTTACAGGCATAGAGTTCTGGGAAAGAATACAAAGTTGAAATTCCAAATCTCACCAGCTTTATGTTTAAATATGCAATAAAATGTGATACCCAATTGTTTACAATATCACCTATGGAAAATGTATTATGGAAATCGCTGTATAAATATTATATATGTCATGAAAATTATACAATGAAAGGTTATGCACTTAAAAACAGTTTAGAAAAATTAGAATGGTTTTTGAAGAACTGTCATGGTTGCTTTAAATAAATGTTGCAGTACTAATAGGATATCCTTATTAATTTAGAATAGAATAGAGCCCAAGCCATATTAAGGCTATGATTGTTTTAATGATTTAGTAGAAAATAGAAATGTGTGTGAAAAATATTTAAGCCATTACAGTACATTTAATTATATTTTTATAAGTGAGACAGGCTACTGAGGACATCTAGTGGCTAAATACTGTAAAAAGTCTGATGCAGACATTATTAGTCTACAATCGCGGAATCTGAAACTCTGGTTAATATTTGGTGTTAATCAATGAATAGGGTCTCAGATTTGGGTTAATGTTATTGTTGGTTTGTAAAGTTTGATGGATGTTGTTAAATCTAGAATGTCCGCAAAAAGGCAGCAGTGGAGCAAAAGGTGGAAATGTTATCTTGATGAAAATAATTTATAATTGAATAGTAAATTTATTGAATTTAAATTAATAACATATTTTTTTAAAGCTACACAAAAAAAGAAGAAATTTAAATCCTTTTCATGTTAAATAGTGGTAGGCGACTAGAGGTGTTGAAATTAATCAAATAATCGATGCATCGCGATGCGGACATGGACGATGCTGCATTGATGCAGTAGCCGACCATAATCGATTATAACCAATGATGTTGCTCATTAATTTTCCAGCTGCAGCATTAATATTCAAATGAAAAATAACATTCTCAGGGATGGGCCGATGGCCCGATACTGGGCATAAGTACTTGTACTTGTGAAAAAGGCCCGATATTCCAAGCCGATACTTCCTCCACGTTTAAGAGTGTTATGCTGCCAATGCTTTACAGATTAGCCATAGATGGCCATAAATGTAAATCTGATTCACGTTAATGTTTCAATCTACTTCGTCATTCAGAGACCATGCTTATAAAACTGTAAAACTGTATTTTTATTGCTATTTAAAAAAGAAAGAAAAGCGATTTATATGCGCCTAAAATGCATAATCATTCCAAAGACAGAGCCATGCCTTAGCTATTAAAAAAAAGATTTTCCTCAGCAGTTGTCCAGTAGAGTTGAAATGGCGAAATAAGACATTGTTTTTCTCATTGCTATTTTCATGTAGCCTAATATTTGTAAAATTATAGATAGAAAATATAATCCTCAAGGAAATAAGCACATTTAAGTACAGGAACGAACGAAGGATGCAAGTTATTAGGCTATTCGGTGCATACTGTAACTGTAAAAAACGGCATTAGGAACGCCCTGGACCTAGCCTCTGAAAGCCACCTTCAGGGAGTAAAGACAAATGTCGGTAGTTTGCAACACTTCTGGGTGAACAAAATAGTGGAAGTTCTGACATACTAACGTTAAGAAATATAACTTAAAGGAAATATGATATAGCCTATTTATATTTTGTTCAATAGATTACAGTGATAGTACAGCTGTAATTGTGTACCGATTAAAATAAAACAATCAAATACCTTAACAGAATAATATGATTAGGTAATTATCCCTGTTTTGGAGAAAGTCACTTCAAACAGACATTCTCATGTTACACAAAACGTCCGCAATGCTTAGGGCAAATTCGAACACAAACGGCTATTGCTTTCGCATTTACAAACGTGTTTCTCTCACTTAATTAGGGAAGGAGACGTAAACCATTGACATCTAATAAATATTACACATTCTTGACCTGCAATGTAAATGATGTTCTTCTGGATATGTAGGAATATTTAGTTTTCTATATTTGAATTGGCTGATCAACATCTAAGAACTAGCAGATTTTAGCTTGATAAATGTGACATTTGGCATAGTTCTTAAAAGTACTTGTATCCGTACTCGTATTGCAAGTACCCAAAATGAAATACTCGTTCCATAAAAGTGGTATCGGCCCATCCCTATTCTCAGTAGCCTAACCCATTTCATCTAGACCTATGATTGACTCTAGTCCCTGATGAGACTTATTTTCCGGACGCTTGAAGCTTGAAAAGCGCGTGTAAGTCCACTGTGTAAATAAAAAAGATTGTTTATTTCTTACTACTTGTATTTTTGGATGAAAACATGACCATATGAAGTAATATAGAAAACTGTATTATATTGAACTATACTGTTACTTAATGCACTCTGTCAAGTCAAATATCCTATATGGTTTTAATAGAAAAATGTATTTGACACATTGTGATGCATCGTGATGCATCGAGATATCAAATCAAATCGAATCGCTGACGTGATAATCGTAATCGAATTGAATCAGGAGATCAGTGACGATTCACACCTCTATAGGCGACCCCCCAGGCTTACAGAAATGGTTGAACCCTACTGCTCAGCAGCCAATGGGAACTTAGGACACTCACCAATTCAAACTGGAGAAGTAGCCAAATGGGTCAAATTCACGTGATGTTTACATGTTATTTACGTGTTATTAATGTGTTGTCTACGTGTGAAAAATTAACGTGTTGTTTACGTGCTGTTTACGTTTTGTTAACGTATTGTTAACGTGTTGTTTACATGTAAGAAATCACTTATATTTGACATGTTTGGCTTTCCATACACGATTCACACAAGTCAAACTGACGTGAAAAAAGCGGGAGGCGCCGAAAAGTGCGCTGTTTGCATCCGTGATCATATCTGTTTGCAACTGTTTGCATAAAATCTAAGCGCAATCAGTGTTTGCAACGCTGGGGATAATTGCTACGACAACACAAACAAACCTTTGCTAGTGCGCATGTCCATTTACATTTACGGTCCTCTCGGAAAATAAAGTGCGAGTTGACAATCACTGTGTATGTTGTTTTTAAGGTAACATTATTTTGTCGGATATAATGCATCAGGAGCATGATGAAGTATAGCCGATAACATAATATATGCTTCCCAATACTATAGCGTTATACATTTCTGTACATGACAAAATGAAAGCGCAAGTTAATATCACAGTCATCATAAATGTCCAAGGGTTGTCATTTTAAACGAAGAACGCGTTGCAGACGCAAAACAGGCAGCCGCATGTCGTTCGTCCAATGATTTGTTCCAAATGTCATCTTCAATTCTCCAAGTTGTACGTACAACGACCTGATGGTAAAGCGAACATCAAATGTGTTTAGCATAAGAGAATTATAACCTCAAATTATGGACCACGTTTTATTCTTTTATATTTTCGAAGCCAGAACTTCAAGGATGCTACGTCATCGAAGTCCTTCGAAGGACTGTTCCAATTTAAAGGATCCTCCGAATTTCAACCAGGGACTGAGTCCTTCATTCTGAGAATTTTCCATAGAGAGTAAAGGATGCATATGTGTATCCTTCGCGCTCCGAAATCACCCACAATTGTGCGCAAAGCGGACGTTAGTGGAGTCGGAGCGATTACGAGGCACTATGCTTTCAAATATAAGTATCTTTAGTGTTTAACATTATAAGTAAAGATTAACGTTTAAATGCCTGTACAAATTGCTACTGTCTACTGTTGAATTGCAATGCCTAATGTCAGCGCCTAAGGCTGACATTTTCACTGATGCAATGACGTGCACTTGCTAGCCTGTTCCATTTACGTGGTCTCCGAATGCTAAGGACCCTTGCCTAGCTTCTGAAGGACCTTAATAAATGATATTGTAGTCGTTTGAGTTCAAATTAGTTTCTTTAATGAATTTTAATGCCTGAATATATGGACAGATTTAGGCTACATTTGTAATGTAAAGGCTACAATTGTATTCAATACTTGTATTCAAAAAAAGTATAAAGAAATGTATTAAAAATGTTTAAAAAAACAATTAAACAAGATTGAAATCACATATAGTGGCCTCTGGTTTATTGTATTACACAGACAATATTTATTTTACAATTGTAATATATAAAAAGTATTTGTTACTAATTTTATCAAAGGCAATGAGAGAGGAAATAACCCAGCACATGAGTAAGACTTAACCCAGCAAGAGGGTTAATTTCACCCACTGGTTGGGTCAAACAAATGATCCAGAAATATGGGTTAAATGGTAAAACCCAGCACTTGAGTCAAACCAACCTGTCACGGTAAAATAGGCAGGAGGCAGGTGCAGTGATCAGAAGCTTTAATGCGATCCCGAAGGATAACAGAATAATCAACAGAACAGGCAGGCCGCAATAACAGAACGTATAGCGAGACAATATCCGACAAGGAAGTGACAATGAAGCTGGCTTAAGTACCCGAGTAAGGGCGTATAACTCAATGCACCTGTGTGCGGTAACAAGCATAGAAGTGGCTAGAATACCTCCCTAATAGAACAAGAGCCTAACCACAGAAATAACAGAGGCGTAGTATATACATATACAGAAAAGGAAAACATGTCATATAAGTCCTTGTCAACGAAAACCTCGTGCGTAAAAGCACCTATGAAACATAACCAAAAAAGGTCCAGCCCGAAGGCCTGTCTGTCAAAACTCCGGGGATGAGGAATGCAGAACCGAACTCCCGGTGGGGGTGGGCGTTACACTATCCCCCCGCTGAGAAGCGGCTCCAGCCGCAAGAGACGCCCGGGAACGTGGACGGCCAACGGAACGAGGGCCAGGCCGATCTGGATGGAGGCGATGAAACTCCGTTCACAGAGAGGGGTCCAGGATGTCCTGAGCAGGCACCCAACTCCTCTCCTCGGGCCCGTACCCCACCCAGTCGACCAGGTACTGCAAGGCGCCAGCCCGTCTCCGAGAATCCAAGAGGTCCCTCACGGCATACGCCGGCTCCCCATCCACCATCTGCGGGACCGGCGGCGCAGCCCCCATCCGGTCATCGTCCAGAGGACCCCGAACCGCCGGCCTAAGAAGGGAGACATGAAAGGATGGTGAGATTTTCATGTGGGGGGGAAGCCGAAGCTTGTACATGACTTCATTAACCCTGCGTAGGACGGGGAAGGGACCCAAGAAGCGGGGCACCAGCTTCCGGCAAGGAGCTCGCAGGACCATGTCCCTGGTGGACACCCAGACTTTGTCCCCAGGCCGGAGAAGGGGAGGATCACTTCGGCGCCTGTCCGCCTGTAGTCGGAACCGCCTCACCGCTCTTTGGAGGCAGGTATGGGCCGCAGACCACAGGGCCTCGGCCCGTCGGAACCAGCCATCCACAGCAGGAATGCAGGCGTCGTCAGTGTGCCAAGGCACCAGGGGAGGCTGGTACCCTAAAACACATTGGAAAGGGGTTAGAGCTGTCGCCTCGCGACGAAGGGAGTTCTGGGCATACTCAGCCCATGGCAACACATCCGCCCAGTCTCCCGGTCGGGTCCCGCAGTAGGCCCATAGGAAACGACCTATTTCCTGGTTGGCCCTCTCAACCTGCCCGTTCGTTTGCGGATGATACCCGGAGGAGAGGTTAACTGTGACCACCAGCCGTCTCATGAAGGACCTCCAGACCCGGGAGGTGAATTGTGGACCCCGGTCGGTGACGATCTCCTCGGGCAGCCCATATACCCTGAAGACAAACTGGAACAGCGCTTCCGCGGTCTGCATGGCCGACGGCAGCCCTGGCAAGGGGATGAGCCTGCAGGATTTGGAAAAACGGTCCGTAGCCACTAGGATGGTGGTACAACCCTTGGAGACTGGTAGGTCCGTTAAGAAATCGACTGAAATGTGAGACCATGGTCTATTCGGGATGGGTAGAGGCTGTAGCTTACCAAAGGGCAGGTGTTTTGGGCTGGTGCTCTGCGCGCAGACAATGCAGGATGTGACATAGCGCGCACGTCTTGAGCCATCAAGGGCCACCAATACTTCGCCTGGAGAGCCTGTAGCGTGCGGGTGATGCCAGGATGCCCTAACGGAAGCGCGTTGTGGGCCCAGACCAGCAGTCGATCCCTGTAATCAGGAGGAACAAACAGGCATCCTTCCGGACAGTTAGATGGTGGAGGACAGTTTACCTGGGTCTGCCTGATCTCCTCATCTACCCCCCATTGGATGGGAGCAACCAGGCACGAGGGGGGTATCACCGTTGTCATCTCCTGATCAGGTCCCTCTCCCGCAAAAGAACGGGATAGAGCGTCGGCCTTGCCGTTCTGGGAGCCCGGTTGGTAGGAGAGTGTGTACTCAAAGCGCGTCAGGTATAACGCCCATCTCGCCTGCCGTGCGTTCAGACGACGAGCCACCCTCAAATACTCCAGGTTCCGATGGTCGGTCCACACCAGGAAGGGGTGTGAGGCCCCCTCCAGCCAGTGCCGCCATCTCTTCAGCGCTTCCACCACGGCCAGGAGCTCCCGATCCCCCACCGCATAGTTGCGCTCAGCGGAGGAGAGTTTCTTAGAAAAGAAAGCACACGGGAATAACTTGGGTGGGGTACCTTGTCGCTGGGAGAGGACGGCTCCGATTCCCACGTCTGAAGCATCCACCTCGACGACAAACGGCAGTGACGGATCAGGATGGCGGAGGATGGGCGCGGTAGTGAAGCGGTCCTTCAGCGCACGGAATGAGTGATCCGCTTCCGGTGTCCATTCCAGGCGCCGGGGCCCTCCCTTGAGCAGAGCTGAGATGGGTGCAGCCACCGTGCTGAACGATCTGATGAAGCGCCGGTAATAACTAGCAAATTCAAGGAACCTCTGAATCTCCCTTACCGTCTTGGGAACCGGCCAGGATTGGACCACCTCTGTCTTGTCAATCGCCATCTCGAGTCCTGTGGTGGTGATGACATACCCCAGGAAGGAGACCGACGGCTGGTGGAACAGGCACTTCTCCGCCTTCACGTACAGGTGATGCCTTAACAGCCGGGACAAGACCTCGCGTACATGCTGGACATGGGACACATATGAAGGAGAGAATATTAAGATGTCATCAATGTATACTAGCACTGACTGACCCAGTAAATTCCTGAACACCTCGTTCACGAAGGCCTGAAACACCGATGGAGCGTTGGCGAGGCCATAGGGCATAACCAGGTATTCATAGTGCCCCGATGTCGTACTGAAGGCCGTTTTCCATTCGTCCCCCTCTCTGATACGCACCAGGTTATATGCGCTGCGGAGGTCTAATTTCGTGAAATATCGTGCCCCATGCATCCTCTCTACCGCTGTATGGATTAACGGGAGAGGGTATCGATATTTTACAGTGATCTTGTTCAGCGCTCGATAGTCCACACAGGGACGCAGACCCCCATCCTTCTTTTTGATGAAGAAAAAACTGGAGGAGACAGGCGACGTGGAAGGTCTAATGTGTCCCTGTGCCAAGGACTCCTGAATATACATCTCCATGGACTCCGTTTCCTCTCTGGATAGGGGGTAGACGTGGCTGCGTGGTAACGGCACGCCTTGAAGCAGTTCCACAGCGCAATCCCAGGAACGATGGGGTGGCAACTGGGTCGCCTTAGCTTTGGAGAACGCCTCCCTTAGGTCCTGGTACTCTGGGGGAACAACAGCAGACAGGTCCATGTTTACCTCAGGGCTTTCAATGGTGGTAGTGTTCACACCTCTAGCGCTACACCTGTCCTGGCAATCAGTGGACCACTTCAAGATGCGTCTCTCTCTCCAATCAATGACAGGATTGTGTTTTCGCAACCAGGGCATTCCTAACACCAAAGGTTGTGCAGGCGAGGTAATTATTATTAATTATTAATTATTATTATAAAAACAGACCTGTTTAGTGTGTTGCGCACCCAGAGAGACGCTTACTGGCGTTGTTTGTCTGGTGATGGTACCGCTTCCGATGGGCCGGCTGTCCACAGCAAGGACAGGAATCGGGTCCGTGAGTACGTCAACTGGAATGGACAGGCGTTGTACCAGACCCTCGTCCATGAAATTCCCTGCAGCCCCCGAATCAATTAATGCTGTAATGGGACGAACAGGAGAACGATCTCCGAAGAGGACAGGCAAGGTTAATACATTCCCTGACAGGTCCAACCCCAAACATGTCAAACCCCTCCGTGGGGCCTCACGGAGTTTCGGGCAGTGTGCCAGGAGATATCGATCCTCACCGCAATACAGGCACAGTCCCAGCCTTCTCCGGCGACTCCTCTCTCCTGGAGTCAGACGTGTCGCATCCATCTCCATGGGCTCCTCCTGTACGCTGGCTGTTTGCGGCACAGGAGTGCGTCCCGCTGGTCTCCTCCGAGCGCGTAATAGTCGTCCAACCTGACGGCCATAGAGATGAGTTCGTCTAGGTTTGCCTGGTCGTCCCAACATGCCAACTCCAGCTTGACTTCCTCCTTGAGCCCGTCTCGGAATAGCGACAGGAGAGCAGCCTGGTTCCATTCACTGGCTGAGGCAAGGGTTCTAAATTCCAGGGCGTACTCAGCTGTCGTACGGTTGCCCTGGCGAATGTGGAGCAAGCGATCCCCCTGTTCTCTCCCAGTAGAGGGATGGTCAAACACTGCCCTGAACAAGTCGGTAAACGCAGCGTAATCTGCCGTGACCGGTCCTTCCTCCTCCTACACAGCTGTAGCCCACTCCAACGCCCTACCCGTAAGCACGGACACCATCGTCGCGATTTTGGACCGATCGGAATACTGAGCATCGGCGTGGTGGGTGAAATAGAGGTCGAACTGCAGGAGAAACCCTCGGCAGCGCTCTGGGTTTCCGTCGTATCGTTCGGGGAGAGCGAGTATAAGACCACTGCCCGTGGTCCTGGAAGGAGAGGGAGAGGGTAGTACGGGAGGACTAGCAGCAGAAGAAGAGGGTGTCGTGTCCAGTCTTCTAAGACGGCGAAGCACCTCCTCCATGGCGATCTCCAGATTCCCGAGCTGGTTGTGGTGCTGCAGTAAAACTCTGTCACGCTCGCTCTGGGTGTCCGTTAAGCTCTCCGATCCTGCTGCTTCCATGGGGAAGGTCGGATATTCTGTCACAGTAAAATAGGCAGGAGGCAGGTGCAGTGATCAGAAGCTTTAATGCGATCCCGAATAATCAACAGAACAGGCAGGCCGCAATAACAGAACGTATAGCGAGACAATATCCGACAAGGAAGTGACAATGAAGCTGGCTTAAGTACCCGAGTAAGGGCGTATAACTCAATGCACCTGTGTGCGGTAACAAGCATAGAAGTGGCTAGAATACCTCCCTAATAGAACAAGAGCCTAACCACAGGAATAACAGAGGCGTAGTATATACATATACAGAAAAGGAAAACATGTCATATAAGTCCTTGTCAACGAAAACCTCGTGCGTAAAAGCACCTATGAAACATAACCAAAAAAGGTCCAGCCCGAAGGCCTGTCTGTCAAAACTCTGTGGATGAGGAACGCAGAACCGAACTCCCGGTGGGGGTGGGCGTTACACAACCCAGCGCGTGTTCTGTCCAGTAGTGACCCAGCGGTGGGGTAAAGGTTGGGTTGATTTTTAACCCAGCAGCTATTAGAGTGTGCTCTTACAACAGATTCATACATCAGATTATGTCTAATTCTAAAAACATTATCAGTTATTAATTTGTGGGAATTTGTAATAATATCACATCGGATAGTAGGCTGTAGTACTAAATGATATAGTAATGTTATTTATCAACATTTGTATTCATTTGCTGCTGGGTCATTTTAGGGCTAGTGTGCACTCCGTTCACATTCGAGATGCTGTTTTGTGCACAGCAACTTCCTCATTTGCCCCCGCCGAAAGTTGTACAGACGACCTGAAAATTACATTTTGGGTAGTGGGCTTTTCTGTGTTTAAAATAATCTGGCATAACCTAAATATAGCCTATAAAAAATGTGAGGAAAACAAACCAAATCAAAAAAGTTGGAGAACCACTGCTTTATGGCACGTTTTGGATTTGTGGTCAGCGCAGAAAACAGCGCACGATTCTTGAATGGTTTGAAAGTTAAATTGAAATGCTTACAATGGATTGTATGAGGAATCGACATTTTTATTTCAAAACAAGTAATCTGAAACCTGACATCAAGTAAGGTGAGCAACAATGAATTTCACCCACATAGAAAAATGCTCTTTATTTGAATGAGTGAACGTGGCTCTTAAAAGGTAATTAAAGGCACCAGGGTTGCGGTGCCACCGGCTTGAAGGCACCTGGGTTGCGGTGCCACCCGGCTTGGGCCCGCAATTGCTGCTCGCAGCTATATTTGTTTTTTTGTTTTTCCTCTTAATTGTAACAGACCGGGGTGGGTCTAAATAAGTTTTATAAAACGGGTCCGGTGATATCTACAATTTGATTGGCTAAAATTGCATTCCAAGCCTATGACAATTCCCTGATATCCGCACTGTAGAATGTTGCCTTTTCATTAAAGTGTAAGTAAAAAGTATCACTACGCCCCCCTGAGGAGCTGAACAAAATAATAAACATGGCGGACAATTCCTCTCGCTTCAAATCTCAACACCAAATTCCAAATAAGACCATCTAAAAAATAAAAACGATTTTAACATTCACTTCCCACAAAAAGATTGTCACTGATGTAGACATGCTAACCAGCCACAGGTTTTAAGTAATCTAATCTTTTTTGTAATAAAGTGTTTTTTAGTGGCTGTCATGTCAATACCGGTCAATACACCGGTGGCTGACTCGTTAGCCTAATAATGTCTGACCTACAACTCATATTACACACACTAAGTTTTCCACATATCACGGGTTGGGTTTTTTATCCATCCAACCCTAGACCCCTTTCTTCATATTTTAAAATATCAAGAAATAGCCTACAGTTGACATCTTTATTATAAAAAAGAGGAATTACGATAGCCTACCCGTTCTACCTTCGAAATGAAGATAGGCTACTTCTCTATGAAAACGGTTGTTTGAATAAGACTTACAAGTTGCCTAGATATATATATATATATCTATGTTTTATTTATATTTTCTGTAAATTGTTGAGGCATATAGCCTACAATTGTTTTCCTACACGTCATTAGCAAATTAAATGATCTCTCTCCCTCTGTCGTTGAAATCATCCTAATATTAATAACCGGGTGGGTCAAGACATTTGGGGTTCAGACAATCCATTGATATATATCCCGGGCTGGTGGGATTGCATGTGTTTAATTACATTTTATGTGTGCTATTACATTATTTGTAATAACAGTGCGAATTAAATTAACTGCATTTTTCTGATGACGAACGCTATATGTTCAAGTGCAACGCGACTGAAATGAATCCCGCAATTTTCCCCAAACTATGCCAATCTATTCAGGGGGCACTGGAAGAGATTTTTATTTATGATGTTTAAAAAAATCCATATCATCATGTCGTTCTTTGGAAAATATGATATTCTATGGAATGGAACAGATATTACCCTCGCGGTTTTTCTCTCTTAACTCATCAGATCCAAATTAAAAATTGACAGCAGAGAGAAATCTAGAAAGCATTGAATTTTTAGATATGACCATTTATAAATACGTTGATATTTTGGAAACTGCATCTACTTTAAGTCGTAGAGTATAAAACTTTTACGCACAGACAGTAGCTAATAATCCTTGACACCTCATACAAAATATAGGCTACCAGTTGGTCAAATACTTAAGACTACAACGTAACTGCAGTACAGCAGTTAGTAAAATACTTTAGTATTTGTACTAGCCTATCTAATAACCGGGAATGAATAGTACTAAATTAATAGTTTTAATAATTATAGCCTGTTAATGACAGCACCTGCATAATATAGGCTACATGGAAGTCTGCCAGTATTCATAACGTTTCGTTTCCAGACAAGATTGCACAATGTGGCTTTTGATGGATGTAAATAAATGTTCAGAAACAAAATTCAAAGAAACGCGCTTGCAGTGCAAAACTGCACAGATGTTGGCTTGACTGCGTTAACCATATATCGTCAGTAAAGTAGCAGGCTGATTGAATGTTCACAGTAAGATCTGTATCACGTAAACATTTGAATTACATAAAAAATGCATCACTAAAGCAAACTGGCTACCGAATGCCATTTAAATTAAATAAAACTGTACATAAGTGTTAAGACCTTGTTATAAACGAGCTAAATGATCAGTTTTATAGGAACTACTTGATTTGTGGCGTACCTGCATGGCAACAGGAGTGTTGGGGGGTACGTTAATGTTTCACGATAACCGCATGGCTCGTGACCATTTTCTTTCGCTAAAAATACTAATTAAAACATTAATTTTCACAAATAAAATGTTGGCAACCGTTTTATAAGCGCATTAACACACTCCAGACTGTGCGTTGCCAGGGAATAACCGCACACCTCCGCAGTGAAAGCTTTCAGCCTCGTGGCTTTCTACACTGCTGAGGTGTGCGGTTATTCCCTGGCAACGCACAGTCTGGAGTGTGTTAATGGTTACTTACTTCTTCCCACTTTGTTTCGGGCAATAGATCTAATTATGTTGTTAATGTAGAGTGAACTTACTTTGTTGTACAGATGAAATTTAAGTGTTTCTTCATTGCTTCTGTTATATCATTATATTGCTCGAAATATAATTCATTCATTCATTCTACTCTGTTCAGATGGTGGGTATGTTCCATTGGTTATTTACTACTGACGGCACGGTTTTGTGCTCAACAATACAGCTGCACATGTCCACCACAAGGGGGCACTGGTGTAGATAAGTAAACACAGACGTAAAATAGGAGAGTTTGGCCAACTCATATCATGGGCGCCATATTGGAGTCCAATGTCAGATTACTCTACAGTGTAACCCTATGGGGCGAATATGCTATCTTGAAATAAAGTGCTTATTTTCACTATAAACATGCACATACATGTTATTATCAATGTTTCTCAATATGTAAAAGGCACTTACGGAAGTATTCCAGTGCATGTTTACCTTCTATGTTGTAAATGGGCCTCTAAAAATGCTCATTTTAGTGAGTGGCCACGTCGCCTAATATGTCTCTGAAAACTTGTGAATTTGTTTTCCCGCTTCCCGGTCTTTTATTGCAGCCAAACGTGCAACAGTTTGGCATTTTTTCAGTGATTTATGTAATTTTTAAAATAATTTATTACATTTTTCCACTCTTCCCTGCACTTTGTCAATGGGAATCAGCTGAATGCTGGGCTCCAACATGGAGTCCACGAAACACGTGACCACCTCGGAACCAATCGCATAACGGGATAGCTCAGAACACTCAATTCCCTAGTTGGCCATACTCTCTCTATAATGGCTCTGTTAGTAAATAGTTTGAGTTCAATTTCAAATACAATTGGAATGTTTATGTAATATATTGCTTATCATTTTGTGTAAGAATGACTAAACCTTTTATATTGGCATTAAATAATTCATGACTATTTTACAGAGCACTGGTATTCTGCAGTTTGTGCTGGGGTTGTTACTAAAAATCACTTATGGCTTAGCCCCACCTGATGTTTTTCCCCAGCTGCCACTGTACTTCAATGAATAAAAGTCCAACGTGCAGGTTTTACTGCCATCTAATATGTGACATATTACATTTCAGGGTGGGTCAAAGGTCATATTACTTGTAGGTAACACAGTTAAAGTGAAATTATAACTTCCAGAAAACATTTTTGTGATTGCGCAGAAACCCACAACTTAGAAGGTAAGTATTACTAAGTATTTTAAAACAAAAATCGATACTATTCTATAGAACAGATTAAGATACAGCATGCCTGGAGTGACAGATTAATAGAATTTGTGATTATTGAATCCTGGAAAACAAAACGTTGACATATATTTTTGCTCTTGTCTATCCAGCATTTATTTATTTATTTATTTAGCATGAGCTGACCAAACTAGTTAGGCCTCTAAAACAACTTCCAATCCGACGACAGCCTCAAATACTTTTTCCTCCAAACATAGTGAATGTACAGTTAATAGCAGTTCAAGTGGGTCTTTTGCGGTTGTGTCTCCAACTATATTATTCAGTGGTGTGTGGTGGTTTATGGGATGAGTAATTGTAACAGTGACATTTTTGCATGATGCTTTATTTTGGTTTGGTTAATTGACTGATTACTTCATATGAACTGTAACTCAGTAAAAACTTTAAAATTGCTGCTTTTCTATTTATGTTCAGTATAGATTTAGATGAAATAGCTTGGCATAGGTGTTAAATTAGAGAGAGCACAATGTCAAAACTAAATCTGGTATATTAAGACAAGAGGACTGCAAGCACTGTTCTGATCTTAATAATAATATATTATTAATAATATCAATATATTTGGGATGGGGGCCCAGACATACATTTTTTCAATGACCCTGAGTCAAATTACTGACAAAACAATGTTTAATTCTTTACACAGTTTTATTAGGAAATACAAATGCATTGTTTAAACAACAACACTTACAATTAGGATATTAATAGAATAGTCCATATAGTCCAGGGGTGGGCAAACTTCGTGGCCCACTGGGTCCTTTGATCCCCCCAGCGAGACCCTCCTAAGTCTCTTAGAGCGTCAAATGCGATTATCTCGTGAACTGCACTAGCTAGCAACTAAGGCTTGGTACCGTTGGAAAGAGGAGGATCAAATGCAAATAATGAGTGGTGGCTCATCTCTGGTTCATCAGAGACGGGGGATATGGTTTCATCCTTTGACATCTAATCAAATGCACTTGTTTTGGTGTTGAGTTTACGTAGAAATGTGTGTTCTGCCACTAGTGTGTGTGTGTGTGTGTGTGTGTGTGTGTGTGTGTGTGTGTGTGTGTGTGTGTGTGTGTGTGTGTGTGTGGGTTGGGGGGGTTAATTTGATAACATTTCCTATATTCTATTTTTTTCACACATACTGTAGCTATAGTATGCAGCCCTCACTTGGTTTCAAGAACTCAATGTGGCCCTCAAGCTAAAATAATTGCCCACCCCTGATATAGTCCAATAAAACGTCGGTCTTGTTTCCATGCAGGTGTGTGACTGTGTGTGTGGTGGTGGTGTAGGGTGCCCTACTTTATACTTGAGCCCCTGCCCCCTGGTTCCATCACTATTATCTTCTATTGTCTAATGTGCCAGAAACAGAGTGAACTGTCCAAGTACCGATCGGTCATGGCTAGCGTCAGTGAGATGCTTCCCACAGGGGCAGACAAAATGCATCTAGTTTCTAGATAACTAATGTGGACAATAATTTCTTAATTCAGTACATATTGTAAATATGATAGCAACTTGACAGAAAAATATAACTTGCAGCTGTTTGTACTCAGAACATGACTGAAGTTACCAACTTAGCTAATATCAGGGTGACTGAAGTTCTTTTCAATTATTCTATTTGAAGACATACACCGTTGCTAAAACATTCCTTTAGGATTTTTTTAAATATATTTTTTTATTTTTTATGTTTTCAAACAGAACAAACAAAGACAAACAGTAAAAATACTGTATTCTGCATTATAGAACTACATTTTTATATTTTCCATCCCCTCGAACATGATCCCTAACCCTCCCTCCCCCTCGCTACCCATCCCAACCCTCCCTCCTCCCATAAACCACACCCCACACAAAACAGGTAGACACACTAACATACATACAAATACAGACAGTAACAAATATAAATTACACTTGATGGACTATGAACCTTAAATGATTTTAATAAATGGTTTTAAAAAAGAATCTTTTGGGCTTTGGTGCATATGATTTGCACAGGAACCAATCCAGTAAGTCTTTCTGCTATACTTTTCAAACAGTATTGTTATATTGTTGATATACTTTAAAATAAGGATTAGAAAATCCAAAATAACTGGTAAAATATGGAGTTAAATCTACATGTTGTGACAAGAAACCTACTATAAACTATATTATTGCAAACACAATTGTTAATAGAAAAATGGGTTACTAATGCAGCTTTCCGGAGGGATTTTTGTAGTTAAGAACATAGAACATAACATTCCTATAGAAATAGAGCATAACGTTCCTATAACCCTTTTTTTCTCGTGTTCCAACTGGACCAGTTTGGGGATTTTTTAATTCCTCTGACCGCAGTTCCTGTAACTCTTTCAGCTCCTATTTCCGACCAAGGTGTTTTCCTTTTACCTTTTTCTAGGTCTACGTTGATTGAACCAACTTAAAAGTCACGCCGTCTGTAAATTAAGCCATGCCGTCTGTGTTAGAAAAAAATTACTTCAATTACTTGACTACGTGAATTACTATGAGAATGGTGAGAATGGACGGAATGCTGAACTCAAACACCATTCAAACTTCGTTATGAGGATCCTGGCACAACATTCCGATGGCCTCCTCCATGCTGGATTGTTATTGTATGTGGCGCTACGCTAAAGTCTAGTGACGACGCTATAAAGAACGTTGCGGTGCTTGCGTCACTCCCTTACCCTTCCTACCAGTTCCTATGGCCACTTGGACAGTGCAATTTCAAATAGCAAAACCGGGTTTGGGGGAGAGTATTTAGTAGAACTGTTTAGAAGTTGGCTGTTCCTATAACTACGTTCCTGTAACTACTTGGTCGGAAAGCGGCTTAAGATTTATCTAAAAAACAAAAACGACATTTGTTTTAGCATAGATTGTTCTACAAAGTGTCAAAAGTAAACAGGGTTCAGATGTGCATTGATGAGCCTTGGGCCCCTAACACCCTGTCACCAGTTTGTGGTTTGTCCCTCCTCAGACCACTGTGAGTAGATACTCACCTCTGTCAGTTTGTGGTTTGTCCCTCCTCAGACCACTGTGAGTAGATACTCACCACTGTCAGTTTGTGGTTTGTCCCTCCTCAGACCAC
>JACXGM010009978.1:13652-26969 GCA_016801145.1 Umbra pygmaea | reverse complement strand
CGCAGCGTGGCACCTCAGCCGGCACTAAAAGGGTTTTCTGTTTGGCGATTCAGCAAAAGGAGCAAAGTGCAGCCCACTCGTGGGCATTCCTTATTCTTCGCCCCTATTATTCAGTAAAGTCTCCGGAGACATACCTGCTCGTAGGGGCGGGCTGACGCTCATAGTTTTCCCGCAAGGCTGTTGCATGAGTATTACGTGATGACAGATTAGCTCGTCCATATTGCATACTGAGCATGACTCGGAGTGTCTCAGGTTAGCTACCTTGGCGGATCCAGAGTTCACGCGGACTAGGCCTGTTTTGACCTTGCTCAGCTAACAATTAAAACACATGGAGTCAGATTTATAGATATTAAATATCTACGAGGCAACTAAGATTAATAAAGATCATTCTCCACGCTTTCTATTAAGCTACTACCTACCTGTTTAACTCATAACATTGCCCCCCAAAGGGAAAGGGAAATATATCATTTATTAATGTATTAATTTATTGTGCATATTAATGGTATAATATTCTCACAATTTCCCCTAACTACACTGTCAGAACCAGCTCCAATCCAAAATTAAGTCCAGGACTTTCTATTCCATAATAAAGACTCCTTCACTTTTCCAGCCAAACTGGCCCTCGTGAAAATGACTATCCTCCCAATACTAGACTTCTGTGATGTAATTGACAGATCCGCATCCAACTATCTCCTTTGAAAATTAGCTGTTGTGTACCACAGCGCCACCCGTTTTGTCACCAATGCTCCATACAACACGCACCACTGCAAACTTTACAATCTAATTGGATGGCTTTCACTACTCACCTGGCATCAAACACACTGGTGTCATCTCATCTACAAGTGTCTACTAGAGAAAGCCCCATCTTACCTAAAATTAATTAAAATCATTAATCTCTAGAGTAACTCCTTCTCTCAATCTGCATTCAAGCAGGTTTATCACTCTAATTGCCACTAAAGCCTGCACCTCCTTTGTCTGCCTCTCCTTCCAGTTCTCCACTGCTAATGATTGGAACACACTACAAAAATCCCAGAAGCTTGATTCCATTGTCTCGTTAACCACCTTCAAAGTACTACTATCAAATCTACTATCAGACCATTGCACATGTTCCACCCACTCCTTTTATGCCGTTAATGCATTTTTGCACACTAACCAGCATAGCTATCTCTGTATGTTTTTGCACACTCCCCCTCCCACAGTCCTGGTCATTATGCCACCAACCATAGTGTTATTTATGCACACCCACTTTATACCTTGACGAATGTACCCCTCTACCTCAGCCCCTATTCTTTGCTTTTTCCTAACTGTCTGTATGGTACAGAGCCGCCCCACTTTATTTACCAAAAATCTAGGGTTTGTCTAGATTTCTAGGCTAGAGATATACGGTAGCGCAAAAGAATAAGCAGACATCGCAAATCTCCCGGATGTCCTGAATTTCTCCCGCATTGTAATTGCTTCTATCTAACGCCAGCAAATTATATACAATATCCTAGAAATTGATTTTCTTCATCAAACAAAAAATCGATGTCCGGGAAAATAGGTCAAGACCGCGTATCTTGCCAGAGAATGCCAATATGATCATCTTTCTGCAAAAGAACCACTTTGAAGCTGGTTTAGTTATACTATACAAGTCTGTAAGTTCTGTCTAGCTTGAATGTTTTTGTGTTTGACACTGAGCTACATGTAAATACTGTAGATACCGATTTCAACAGTAGTTAAAAGGTTACTTGGAAAAGTCAATACTGTACAATACTGTAGTAGTACAGTAGTACACAAAAAGGAGAATAAGGAGATGCACATTTGTATGTATAAAGTACATTTGCATTTATTTCTGTAGCAGTGTTGCATTTCAACAGAAAATTCACACTTGCATGTTCATTTGAATATACATATACTGTACTTTAGTAAAATCAATGAAGTGTAAACTTGTTATTGTAATTATATACTGCAATACTAATTTATGTGAAAATCAATCAAAGTTCAATGATAAAATCTAATAATTTATGTAATGCTCACAGTTTTTAGTGTTTTTAGGTCAGTGTGTTATGAGTGACAATGTGTGCTTTTCAATTGAGCATTGTTGTCAGTGGTCAGGTTGACAAGCTTCTTTTGAGACATGTATGAAGTGTCTTGATGGTTTGAGTGTGTTTTTAAGGTGTGATTAACTGTTTGGCCAAGATGAATGTTGTTAGTGCACACTGTGTTTAGAGTTTTGAAAAGGTGGTTTCAGTGTTGACCAATGCAGTTTAGCAATTGAAAATAATTGTAATAGTGTAACTGTAAAATTTTTGTTAAATTATTGTAGTTTAAGTACTTTAAAACGTTAATATATTGTTAAATTTGCATAATTTTCAATTTAAAACCTATAAGAGCCTTTCTTTAAGGTCATTTTTCAGTTTTTCAAGAATTGGTTAAGGAATCAGAATTATTTTTAAATTACCGATTCTGCATCAGAACGATACTCAAACCTAGGGCTTTTAGAAATCCTTTTGGTGTAACCTTTCCATCTTTATCTAAGTCAACCATTCTTAATCTTAACCACTCTGGTATAAGGCATGGTTCCCATCAGGCAAGGCTTCCTATGAATTGCATTCTCAACATTTAAATGTGTTACTCAAAGTGTTTTATAGGGTAGTCCCAATAATACCTCCAATCTGGGACTGTAGGTTAGCTGACTCCTGTCTCCAATGAGCTTTTATAGAAGTCATTAGTCTAGGGTTTCATATACTTATTCACCCTGCACTGTGAAGGTTTAAAGGAAGCATTCAAATACAGTCAAGAATAATACAATGTTTTTTCAGTTACTAGTTATTGCACACTGTGATTGTCTATTGTTGTGACTTAGTTGACTGTCAGAATGTTATTTAATTCCAAAGCTTCAAACATATTTTCAAGGTAGATAATCCAAATTCTTTTCCAAATTCCGGGCAGCGCCAAGCCAAATTGCGCTGTCTCGGGCTGGAGGCCCAGGCAAAGATGGAGAACCCATAGTCAGGCTCGAACCACGGACTATCATGACAAACTTTAGCTTTTCCTGCAAGGTAGCGATTTGGCTTACTATGCCACATGTACACAAAGGCAAAATAAATGTTGCTGTTTGAAATTCAGCCTACCCAATTAAAGTAAAACAAACAAAGAAATCTGGACATAAGCCTACCTACAGTCTACTTTCAAGAAGAGTTTCAGTAAATGTTACATTTTCCAGTGTTGGGCAAAGTTACTTTTAGGATTACTTTTTAGTTACTTGATGAGTTCAAGTTTTGGGAAGTCCCTAATTGAGACACAATTATCAGGTAAATGGAGTTTATATCTTACTGGTGACCATGATTGATATTTTCTTTACGCTATCTATTTGTTTTATAGGTCACTGTTAAGATATGAACTCCATTTACCTGATAATTTTGTCTTAATTAGGCACTTCCCAAAAATTTAATATTTAATATTTTATGCAACATTTTTATGAATCATGGATGTCTTGATGACATTAATTAGGAAATATTAGAGGACTTCAGGAGACGTGATGTTGAAATGCATGTGCCGTTGCAACTTAACCCAAATGCCCAGAAATACAGAACGGGAGAGGATAGCTTATTTGACAGAAGAGTAATCTCGGTCTAATGTTAGACTACATTGCAAAAATATTACCATAACCTCGTGATTCAGTGAGAGTGAGTCCAAAACATCAGAAAGTAGGCTATGTCTTGTGACATTTCTTTATTTACATTTTGTAAAAAGAAAAATCTATAGAAAATTGCCGTTATAATAGCAATCCGCCATGGAACAAGCGCGCCTGCTCTTAAAGGGAATGTGAGATGACAATCTGATTGGTTTATTGCACGTTACGCCCAAACCACACCTATGACTAATGAAGCTACTTTAGACCTACCCATTTTAGATATGCGTCGGGCGCAAGAATCATTTATCCCGCCGGTAAAATAGCAACAGCGCCCGGGACCCTTTTACAATGTAACTTGCGTTTCGCGTTTGATACTTGCGTTTCAGATCGTTAAAATAGGGCCCTAAAAGTAACTTTGCCCAACACTGCATTTTACACATTTCAACACATTTCTTTTATATTGTCAAGGTGTTTATTAATGTCCTTTTAATATGCAATTGGCATAAAATCCTACAAGCAATGCTGATTGGCTGAAAGCTGTGCTACATTGACCATACACGCCATGTCACTCTTGCCTTAATTCATTAGAGCTTCTATTTTGTCCTATTTCACACATATACACGTGGATTATTTTCAGAAAATTCCCAGAAGATCAGACATTTACAGCAAACCTGAATTTTTTCTGCGGTGTGGGAAGGTGACTTGTATGTTGAAGGACGAGGGGACATTTGAGAAACAATTTGTTTATTATTTTATAAAAAATAAAATGTTTATTTTGTGTACTCTTAACTGTTTATTACTTGCAATAAATAGAAAAAACAAAATTTAAACCCTGAAGCAGAGTAAACTGTCTTATCAAGGACAGACTACTTTTCACCTTGCTGGCAAAGAGATTCGATCTATCAGTGTTTTGCTTGTAGTGAGATGCTCTGATCCCCAGGCTACCTGCCACAATAGAGTATGTTACTTGACATTGGAGTTTTTTTCACTGGAGTAGTATGTACAGTACTTTGCTATACTTACTGTTCTTTATTGTGCTACACAGGAATCTAGCAGCATATTGCCCTGTACCTAACTGCTGGTTTGCTTCTGAAGCTAAGCAGGTTTGGACCTAGTCAGTCCCTGAATGGGAGACCAATGCTTGTGGAAGTGGTCTTTGAGGGGGAATAAGGGGCACTCCTCCCTCTGGTCTAAAGATCATTCCTAAAGTGCCGTCTTTCGGATGGAATGTTAAGCCGTTGTCCTGACACTTTGTGGTAACATTTCAATGTTTTGAAACACCCAAAAAGTTCCTCTAAGATGGCTTCACTAACTGGAGTAAGCTTATGGCACATTCTTATCTACAGTATGCTACACTTATCTTCTAAGCTTGCCACATTGCAGTTGAGCCAAAATGCAGATCCGAACCACAGAACCTGACTGTTCTTGGCTGCAAACTATAGTTTAGCTGGTATTGTTGGGAAATTTCTGAATAATTTAATGTTGACGGTTCTATCAATGTTTTGAATTGTATGCCAAATATTGCAGAGACTGGTTTAAGATAGACAAAATTATTTATCAGAAGTTAATACTTAAAGTATGAATAAAGGGGGTTGGTTAAAGAATGCAGGACGCCTCGAGGGATCCCCGCAGGTGGTCAACTGTGTTAAAATGTAAATTGTATGGGGGAAGCAACAAGAGATCTACAGTATTTACTATAGCCTCTTCCTGGGAAGTCATGCCGGCCAATAGGACATACGTCACCTAGTCAAGTGAGAGAGCAGGAGATACTTCAAAGAACAGATTACTTTGCATACAATAATTTGGCTTTGGCCAAATGCTAGAGAAAAGTGCATCCCTTGTCAACATATCATTGGTGGGTTTGGATTCAAAATGTTAGAGAATTAACCAACAAGGAATGAATGTTTACGCATATAAAAATGAACTTCAGAGAGAGTTCTAAGAGCTTTCCTCTATAGACGAAATCTGGATTTAACATGTTGCCTTCTAACAATTAAAGCCTTTGCTTTTTCTACACATTCTCTGGACTCTGAGTTAATTCATAAATGACTAGATGCATTATAATACACAAAAATATCTCTTCCTCCACCTACAGACTGTGAACTCTGCTTCACAACACATGTTATTGCCATTCTTGACAACGTTCCAAAAAAGTTGAACCATCCACAAGCTACCTCGTAAATGGTTTAAATTTCCTAATTTCTGGCTACCTCTAGAGTGATATTTTTTAAACTCTGAAACAAGTAAATAACCCATATCCAGACTGATGCAAACCAAGTCAAATGTAAATTTCTTTAATTTGTTTTGATTAGCTATGGACTGGACAAAAATAACTGTCAATAGATGTTCAGGCAGCACTAAAAACTTTATATTTGGGGGTTAGTTACTGTTGCCAAATTATTTATTGAATTATATTTATCGGTGCTATTCGAAGAATTCTTGTAGAATCTGATGGAGTTAAGAGAAATACTTTTTCATTGATTGACCAGCTTCCAAAAGCTGTAGAACATATATGTATTTCATGATTTTTTAACAGGAATTGCAATGAGGACATGATGGATTTTCACAGTGTTTGTCAATTGGCACATGCTGGTACGAAGTTACAGATTTTAGGCCATGCTTTTGTGTGTAAAAAAGCATTGCATGGTGTAGGGCCCTTATATTCCAATCTGGCCCTTGGAGCCAGTTCCACTCCGTTTTATTGCAAATCTCTAATCCAAGACTTGGTACACCAGGAGAGTGCAATTAATAATTTCGTAGTACAGAAAACCAGCAGGCTCTGGCCCACGAAGGGTAAGATATGAGTATCCCTGGTGTAGGGTAACATAACTCATATACATTTTTTTCACCTTAAATTTTAAATGTAAAAAGGATGTCAGGTACCAGGTGTTTATTATTACATTATTACATTATTACTTTATATATATATTTATATTAATTATTACATTATTATTATTATGACAGTAGGGGGAGCCATTCTCTTCTGTAATGTGTGAGATTGTCCTCGACATTTGTTGCTCTGCATCTCTCCACATCTCTCAGTAGCTCGCTCTCTCGCCTTCTGGTAAAGGAGGGGGTGGAGACCGAGTGAGCATATTCTGAGTCGTGCATTTCTAAGGCAAATAGAGGTGCCAGTTGTACTCTCTCTCTAGTCTACCTCACCATGCTGCCTATTTGACACATTTAATAGTTGGGCTGGAGAAGGCTTACATCTGATCTAACCAGCAGGCTCCTGTTCCTGGTGGAAAAGGAAGAACGAAGATTTATTTTTTTTGCCAGTTGGAGAGGGGAGATTACTGATAACCCTACTCTCACCTCACTCAAACAGCCAAAACGGAAGGCTTTGGAGTATTCAATTTTTTCTTTCGTTTTATGTTTTTTCTCTTCCTGATCGTGGTTCTGGGAGGTGCTTCATCTTTTCATATATTCGCTCTTTCCATCATTTGCCTCCTCATCTACTTCTCCATCTACCTGGTGTACAATTTTCTCTATTTATGAGTGAGAGAAAAGAGAGAGGAGGGGGAGTAGTTTTTATTACTGGCTTTTTTGTCTTCCCTTTTCCACTCTCCTCTCTCCCTCCTAACCATTCCATACATTCCCACTCTCTTCACTTGTCCCTCACTCTTGCCATCAGTTTTCCACACCCCATTCCTCCTCATTCTGTCTCTAAGCTCTGATGCAAATGATTTTTTGCAGATTTTTTTTAAAAGAGAGACAACTACTAAACAACAACTCTTCATCAATGACTCCTTTTTCCCTCCCTTTTCCTTGTCTTCTTCCTTACGACCCTCCTCACCCACATCCTATGCCTCACAATTTTGCGGGATTCATAATTGGTAATTCTAGGTAGGTTTACTATTATTTAGTCTCTGTCTTTGTCTCTCTGTGTGTTAATTTGTGTGTGTTTCACGTATGCATAAAACACACTAAGATACAATAAACAATGCCGAAAATCATAGACTATATCTGGAGGCGTTCTTACGATCAGTTGATCGGGTCTCACAACGTTTATCCACACCTTCTCCCCGTCAGTTCAGACAAACTTCATCCATTTTTAATTGCTGTCTTTGAGGAATCTGGTATTAGTCTGCTGTCATTATGGTGTTTTCTCTCTCTGACCTTATACGTATAAACGAAAGCATTTGTCATACAATATATACCTGTTGTCAGGTCACACTAAATGTCTTAATTGGAACATGATTACGTTTAGCCTTCAGTGGTTGGATTAGCATGCGTGACTTGTGATTTGCCAGTGTTTGGTCTGTATACTTTAAAATGCCATGGTTGGGTGAGACTATAATAGACACCTGTGGTAATTTATTATAATTTGACATAATGCTTCATTCATGCTTTCTTTAATTTAGATGGTGTATGTAACACCCTCTCTTATACCTTACATAATGATTTTCCTTTTGATATTCAATATAATGCTTCAATCACCTAGCATTTAGAAGTCCCCTCCTTATTTCTCCAGGGTAAACAATTCTCCATGTAATCTTACTGAAGCAATTTCTTTTAGTTATGTTTCACATCGTCTTTCATCTATATTAGTAAAAAATAAATTAGGAGACTTCCTTGTGTGGGCTCGTTTTTCTGAGAGTTGGAGGTAGCGAAAGATTAAGACCAATAAGAAAGGCATGATTAGAAGAATGATCTCATTGATCTGATTTGCGCTCTCTCATTTTTTGTCTGTTCTTCATGATTCTTTTCACTTGAATATCTCATGGGGGTGAGCCTACCTCTTAAAGCGTCGTCATCTGCAACTCGAGAGTTACTTAGTCACTCAGGTTAATCATATTTGCTATCAATCAGTAGCATTTACTACTTAAATTTGAGTTATTTTTTATTTTTGTGGATTCAAAAATGGGTTTTAATTGCTTTGATTAAGATTTCTTCATGAAGGAGTAAGGAACCGACAGTACATTTTGTGTTTAAGTGGCAGCTCTGTCTTTACTGTTGTATCGCTCCTCTGATCACCACTAATTGAATAATGAGTTACAGAACCAAGTTATTTAGGTGAGTAGTGGATTCAACTGAGTTTTTACAAATGTCTGATTGCATGTGAGGGATATGTTTGTTTTGTGAATGTTTGTGTGAACAATTTATTTCCAAAACACTACATCATGTTTGTAAAATACTACACATTGCTGATTTTCTTATAATTAGATTTTAGGTATATACATCACACATTCATTGTTTGTCTTGAATGGAATCTTTGTGTACCATGTTTTTGACAATATAATTATCTCATATAGCTATCTTAAGAGGAGTCAAATCACTGTTGATAACAACATGTGCTGAATGATTAATATTTAAAATGTAAAGAACATACATTCAGACCTCAAACTTATACAAATATCTTGATTTATTTTAATTTGTAGTGTTTAAAACATGCTAATAACATATTCCGACATCAGATGTATACAAATATCTTGTTATCTTGTTATTTCTTCATGTGTAGTGTTTCAAACATACTAATAAAATATTTCCCTAAAATTGAGACAATTATAAAGTTTATCTGAAATAAAACTATCAAGTGATAGAAGTTTTTAAAATGATATAGTATGTCCTTAAATATGTCAGATTTATACTGTGAAAAGCACAATCTCATTTAGAAATTATTTAAGCATCAAAAGCTAATTTTCCCAAAAATTCTTGAAATAGAAATAGAGCATTCTGGAAAGGAACTCTTTGTAAATGCAAACATACTTGTATTTAGATGTGTGTGTTTTTGTCTGTGTGTGATCCACACACAAAAGCGTTTTGTAGAAGTCTGCTGGTGTAAAATGGAAATGTATTTTTGCATATCCCAACTTACTTTAATACACCCTTGGAGCCTGAGAATCACAGTCAAGGATTAGCCATTATTTATGGCCACCCTATAGTATTTAGTTTTAAGTACCTTGATCATTGGCAGGTCAACAGAACACCTTTTTGCCTCTGGGATTTGAACCAGCAACCATTTGTTAACTGGCCCAAGTCTTCAACTGCTAGGATTTCTGCTGCCCTTTGTGTGTGTGTGTGTGTGTGCATGTTATTTGAGCATTGTTAGAAGGTTGCCTTCTAAATGGGCATACAGTATCTAGATCACCACTCTGTCCTTTTAAATATCTCCTTACTAAACACTGTGTCCAATCAGAGCTGTTGATCTTAATCTATTTTCAATATATTTACCCTTTAAATGAACTGTACGTTATAAAAAGGCTCATTGTGTGTTGTAGTGGCTATAGGCCATCCTCTCTTCTTCTCTCCTCTTTCTATCGAAAACACAGTTTTGTGTCTTTATATAACTGACTCAATTAGTAGGCTATAGTAGAAAGTGGTACGGGCAGCTGGAGTTTTCTGTTCAAATAGTTCGTCCATTTTACATTGACACTTGTTTATTAGATTTCCATATATTTCTCTAGTCTGTTTTACCTCCCCCTCTATTCTCTACCATACATTTTAGGAATCATATGATTGAATCATACAGTGAATCATACACCAGTCGGGTGTACTTGGACCTTAGTGATGCCCTCTAACAAATGCATCTTTTGAGGCCGCATTAGAGGATGCTCTTAGTAGTTTACTCTAGGCTTTACATGGCCGAGTGAAGTTTTGGTTCCCAATTAGAAATGACAGCTACTAGCCCATATTAATTTCTAAAGAACACATTGTAAAATAAAAAGATGTACATTTTTTATGAGAACTGTGGTAGTGATTGCAATTGACATTCACTAAAACTTATAGTCTCTAAGAGCTTTTTGTTTTATTATTATACATTTTTTCCCCCATTTTTTTTATCTCCTCCCAATTCCTGGTACCTCTAATCCTGCCTTGTCGGCAGCTCAGCAACTCCTTGGACTGATCTGCAGAATGGCGAGGGGCGCGCCCATTGGTTCGTCCAACCACGTCGCCCAGCCGCCGATTCTTCTCACACTATTCATCCAACACAGAAGCCTTTAGTCAGATCATGCACAGGATGATTACGTTCACCAACTATACTCCTGCATTTGAACACACAGGCACCTGATCTGAACACAAGGAGTTGATAGAGAGCAATGTGGCATGATAGATAATTTAATTTATCTTACCCAAATCCCGGGCAGCACTATGCCAATTTGCGCTGCCTTGTGCAGGAGGCCAGAAAACGCATAGACTGGCTCGAACCCATGACTAGCATGTGGTAGACTGTCGTGCAATGCAGCGACTTAGCCCACTATGCCACGTGGACCCCCTGAGTCTTTTTATTTATATTTGTAATAATGTATTTATCTGTGCAAACTTTGGTCCATGTAGTCCTCAGTTGTATTGCGTGGGCATTAACAAATAAATATGAGATTTTTCCCTATAGAGAATAAATTTGGCCAAGTCGAGAGCTCCTAACTTAGAGGAACAGTCATTTGTCTATTATTTAGAAAACATGCAGTTGGGAAATAGCACCATCCTAGACAGCCCAAAATTCCAAGCTTTTCTCATTTTCTAAAAAAAAAATGCTTTAATTATTTTTACCTAAATCAAATAATCTTTTCATATGATTTTGCATTAAATTTGGTACGTACAGTGGTCAACAACTGCCACAAACAAAATTATTGAATAATGACTAACTTTAATTATAATTAATATTAGCTATCTACAATTCTACAAAATATAACATAACCTAAAATCTGATTCTGAACTTCAGGATGGTTCAATTATATTTGGAGCAAAGTAGAATGACTGTCAACTGATTCTCAACTTTATAATCAACACAGGCCTTATGTAAAGCTTTTTTAAAGAATTATCTTCACTTGTCCTCCCTTATCAGCGATGAAGTAAACTCAAAGCTGAATTGGGTTAATGTTAGGGTACTGTCCTATAAACCTAAATAGTTTAAATGATTTAGATAGGCTAGGTTTTAAATCAGCACAGTGATGGGAGATGTCACTCTGCTTGAAAAGTAAAATATGATTTGAAAGCTGAGTTCTTATCCATAATACACTAGGTGTTTTTTTTTGGCAATGTGGTGTATTTATTCCTCTTAAAAGAGGCATCCATCCACCCAACCATTACTATAAATTATAAGTGAAATGTGTACTAAGATTCCCATGTTCCTCTGTGTTTTCTGATTTCGTTTTAGAAAGGAATTCTAAACAGTTGTTCGATAAATGTTCTCACACCCCATTGTCCCATTCCACACCATCAAAACTTCTAAAAAAGTGTTTAAATGCGACTTGCTTTCCTACCGATCTACCCATTTCGTTCAAAGTGAAAGAAAAAAGTAAACAAAATATTTCCAAACGACTAAACAATACAAAAAGCGCAATAGTTGTTTACTTCGTCTGCACATCCCAGAGTTAACTTAGTGGAAGCACATTTAAAAGCTAATGCAGCTGTGCATCATGCGGAATGATATTTTACCAAGTTCTCACATCAGTAAAGACCCCACAGAGAGTCTGGTGAAGTGTGTCAATATAAACATAAATAGGAAAGTAATAAAGCTCAGGTAAGACGTTAAAGGAATAGCCTTGGTTCAGTACTATGACGACATACGCTTGGTATAGTGCTATATATATAAAATAATAGGTAAAAATATGTATGTAGCCTATATAAACTAACGTGTGTGCATGCATGTGTGTGCCAGAGAAACACCCGAATTGCTTTCCTAAGTGTTATGACTGGTCCTGAGTGGTCCAGCCTCATTTTCTTGTCCCAGGCCCGGGGTTTCCTCATGGTGAGACGAAATGAAATTCATTTAAATATTACTGTGGGAGTTTGGGATGATTAGAGTTGGGAACAGTCGGGGAGAAAGATGGCTTTGGTAAATAAAATGTGTTGAATACATAATTTATCACTCTGCCAGACAGGATTAAAATTCCCTACACAGTGATATCCTCTGACAAATGTCTCAGGGCTAAACATTTGAGCCCAGAAAGACACAGGCACCTAAACCAACGCAGACACAAACGCAAACACTTTCTAGAGGGCAAATAGCGCCAATTCAACACACCCCATCAAGTAAGTGTGAAGGAATTATGTGGGGAAACGCGAAAGCAAACCATGGATGGGCTTTACGAAAACGATCATAGTGGGCTTATTAAGTTCTTTCTGCAGTTTTTTATACGTTTAATATATTTTCCGTTTGTGAATAGTTTTAAGCCAGTTGGTGACGGTTTTTCACCAGTATTCAAAAAACGTGAATAAAATATGATGTAGTGTGTGACGTTGGATACTTCTCCATACAGACTACTGACTACAAATCGAACAATCGTTGTGTTTTCGTCCCATTTACCGCACTATTGATTAATGTGTTCCAAAATTGTTGCGTTAAAAAACGAATGTGCCCACACTGGTACCTTAGTCAACAGCTCGCAAACGTGTAGGTAGGATATATGAGATGTCTATGGATAAGAAATTGAATATTTTATCTGTCAAACAGAAACAACGCATAAATTATAATGTCAACAGAGTAATCCAGGATAATTATTGTAAAGTAGTGTCATTCATCCGTGTGCAATTTTAAAAGCCTGTAAAGTTCATAAGCATTATTCAGTTGCTACGCTTTCCCTTGTTATAGTGGGAGGATAGAACACAATCACTGCGTGACTCCAAAGTTAACTTATTTCTTGTTGCTGTTCTATCAGTATAGAAGTTTCTCTGCAATGTATCGTATAATACCCCCCCGTACACACACACACACGCACACACACACACACACACACACACACACACACACACACACA
>JACXGM010009978.1:0-13552 GCA_016801145.1 Umbra pygmaea | reverse complement strand
TGACAGGCAGTCGTGCATAGGAATCATTGGCTGTGAAGCCTTGACCCTCTGAAGCAACTTACAATATTATATATTATACAACAATGCAATTCACCATGTAGCCTATTATAAAAGCTTTCATCCTATCTGCTTCTGTTAGGTTGACTGACCCCTCATCTCATCTCCCCCAGTGTGACAGAGAAAAACACCAAATGCCAGACGGACAGACGGACGACGATGACTAAATAAACGAGGAGTGCGAGAGGAGAAACAGAAAAAAACAAGCGACGGAGGAAGACAAGCTCTAATCTCAGCATTGCCACGGCAACCGTGTTCACACCACACATAGTGTCATTGGAGGAGATGCCGCAATGTTTCACCCACTGAAGAATGGAGGATGATCGGACGGCAAGAGGCAAATGAGAGAACTCCTCGCCCCTTCTCCATGTCTTTCTCCTTTCGTAATTTATTGTTTTCTTTATTGAGTTCTCAGTAAAACCTAAACAATAACACACCAATACTCAAACTTTTAGATATTTCAGTATTCTACACACAGCTTCATCACTGTACTTGAAATGTGGACATACATTAGTACATTTTCCCATCTCTAGTTGAAGGCTACATACATGAGTCATTCACTGGCCCCCCAAACAAAATCCAAGTTCAGCCCAGGTGTTCATGACTCTGTAAACCCTCATCGCATCTAATACTCTCTGCACGGCTTCCCCTGTCCATCCTTCCCTCCATCCGAGGCTATGAGAGGAAGAGTTGTGTTCCAGACCACACCACCATGCCAGTTCTGAAGAGCAGGGAGGAGATCTGGGCTGGCAATGTACAAGGTAGGACATCGAAATCCTTTTACGTTTTACCCTTTTAGGCCAGAATTCAATTACACCTGCAATTGCACATTTTTATATGCAGTGTTTTTTCTAAATAATTTATTATCACTAAATACATTTCAATTCAGAAAACTTTATGAAACCTAGCTAATAGTGAGTTTGGGAGTAAAAGTGCTACTGCATAAATATACCAATGCAGGTTTGACTGAAATGAGAAGTTCATTTTGACATTTGGGGTGTCATATCAAGCTTGTTATGCAACTCTATCCTATTTAAAGGCAGCATTCCCTCCCCTTAACCCTGAGCACAGGGTGTTGTATAGATGTCTTTTCAATGTCTTTACATCCAAAAAGATGCCTTTATGATGTCTTCTCAACGTCCTGTGCCCAGTGTGTAGGTTGTTGCTGTACATGTGTGTTCTTAACACACGCTCATGGTGAAAGAACAGTAAATTAAAAAAATTGAAGGTATCTTTTGCCTGTGCTCATAACCTAATGTGACCCATTATCCCAACTTCCTTGCTGATGTCCGCCAAAGGTCTTCACTTTGCCCTGATTTGGTGACCTTTGACATCATCTACTAGACACCCAGATTGTTTGTCTTCTCAGAATTGTTACTCTGCTGTGCGTACACACTTAAGGGTTCCAAAAGTTATTTGACTGTCACCATAGGATAACCTAATTTTGGTACCTGGGAGAACTCTTTTTGTGTTCCATGTAGAATCTCCTAAGGATTCTAAATGGAACCAAAAAGGTTCTAACTGAAACCAAACATGGTTCTTCAATGGGTTCGCAGATGAAGAAACTTTTAGCACTTTCATTGCATTTTATGGTGTGTTGTGTGTTAAAGCTAATGCAGTTTGATTTTACAGGCGAGCAAATCAGAGAGGAGGGGTGAGATTAGATGAAGAAGGAAAACAAAGTTAGGAGAGTTCTGTCATTTATCTCTCTGCATTTTTTGGAGGGCCAGTGTGAGGCTAGGAGTGCTAGAGGATACTGAGAGAGGGGCTTTAAAAAGAAGCACATTATAGTACAGATGCTCCAGGTCTGGACTACGAAAGCAGGTATGGTAACTCATTTATGCTAATCAGGGGTTCTTCACACTCACTCTGAACAACCATTCAGCCAGCAACTGATATTAAAGAATAAAACTAAGGGAGTGACATGTAAAGTGGATGTAACTACTGGGAATAAGGCATAGAGTGGGAGAGAATTTATGTGTGTGATTGTGGGTGGGGTGTGTGAATGTATGTCTGTGTGGTGGAAGTATGGGCAGAGACACAGAGGCAGCTTGTTTTAGTTAAGATGTACTGAATTGACTGGGAGTGAGGCATGGAGCATGAGTGAGACAGCAGGTAGAAAGCAGGCAGAAAGGGGTGAAGACAGAGGGAGTAACAGACTGGCATCCAACAAGACTCAGGCTGAGAGGAAACAGAGATCGAGGACAATTCAACTGACTCAGGACAGCGATAAGTGCCTACCATTGCCTCAATAAAATATTACTATCGAATTAAAATGAACAGTGCACTAAATACAGATTATAACAGCATTTGGAATTCATCCTTGTGTGAGATGTCCATATGCGTATCATCTATACGGGACTCATCCGTGTAAAACTCATCTGTATGGGACTCATCCATATGGGAGCCGAAGCTGGTGAGCTGGGAGGAGTTTGTTTTTGGCCCTGGTTGGTCTGTGGTGGATTAGGTGTTCAGACTGCGTGCCGACTTGTTAGTGGTCTCGTTTTCTTGTGGGCTCAGTGGCTTGGCGAGCCCCTGCTGTGATCACTGGCGTGTGAAGGGAGAGCGTGCACAGCCAATAAAGCTGAGCAGGGTGGGTCAATGGGAGGAGCTGAGCAGGGAGGGTCACTGGGAGGAGCTGAGCAGGGTGGGTCACTGGGAGGAGCTGAGCAGGGTGGGTCAAGCTGAGCAGCTTCCCAACCAGGGGTAGTAGCAAATAAATATTAGGGGGTAGGTGAGGGGTATTTCGTATAAATCAAAATTCAGTTGGTGGTATATTTACTGACAAATGTTAGGAAGCATGTGCAGTATGACTAAATATATATGGTGTGGGTGTGTGTGTGCATGTGTACATAGTGAGGATACATTACATCATGGCCACAGACAGGTGAACAAGCAGCCATCTCTATTGGCTACTGGCTTCAGATGATTGGCTGTACAAATGTTGATGGACTTAATAAAGAATTACGGAGACTAAGTTGTGCAGATACAGGGTTTTGTGTGTACTGTAATGTAGTTGTGTGTGTCTGTATGTGTGTGACAGGGAGCTGTTGGATTTCATACTTTCAAAATGTCTCCCTTTATCCGTGTCCCCTCACATTCACATCTGAATTTATAATGGCCCCCATCTCCATGGTATAGACCTTTCCAGGTTGTCCATCAGCCACAACACCTCCACCAAGTGCTTTCAGGGAACAATCAAATCCCTCCCACTCACACCAAAGGCCTCTCAATCTCTCTCTTTCTCTGTCTGTTGCCACTTCCATAGGCAGTCATGTGTGTCTCTCTTTGAAGGATAGAGTGGCAGTCTAAGAATAGTAAAGAGGGGACCCATAGCTGTGATACTCCTGCTGTCTATGCATTTGGTAGCATTTGGTAGCTTTTTCTCTCCTGGATTTGTACCAGCATGCCATCAACAACTTTCTGCTTTAATAGTCCACCTGATACCTTTTTCAGTGTAGCTTCTATGACAGAATTGATAGGACAGGACCTAGCATTTTGAAAGGAGGAATGTACCTTCATTGAAATATCTTGGGTTCTTTTGACTTGAGTCAATGCAGCACAGTGAGAGTGCAGTTGCTTTGTTACTGATCACCCCCCCCAAACCTGTCTCCCGCAGTCTGTTTTGTAATGACATGATCAGAATGTCTGGGTGGCGTGCGCAAATTCCTTTTGAAATTGTCACTTTTCCCTGTCACGCCGACCGAGTTCCCTTTGAAGCGGCTGTATGACAGGCAGGCGGGTGGAGGGAGGTAGAGTGAAAGAGCGCGAGAGGGAGAGTGTCTTTAGATATGTAGAGGCAGAACACAAGGCGAGTCTGGCAGGTCCGAGGGGTGTTCGAATCGAGATAAGAAAGAGTGATGCGGGGCTGAGACTGACGAACGGACAGACAGGGGTTTGGTACCAGAACAGGTTGAGAAAGGAAGTATTTTTGATGAATTACTTAAGGGAGGATAGGATTGGGATCATATGGTGTTGTGCAGATGGCTCTGTAGAGAAGGAACATGGTGAGAGGATAATTACATGTTCAATGGAGAGGAAGAGGGTGAGAGAGAGAGCAAAAAAAGAGAGGTTTGATTGGATTTGATTAGGAGCGAGAGAATGAGCGAGAGAGGGTGAAGACGAAATTCAAAGAAAGAGTGTGAGCTAACAAGGCTACAGCAGAGTATATGCCAAGAAGATAAAGCAGAATCCTCCTTTGTAGTTTCAAACCTCTGTGACACTATTTTCCACTCCAAGTGTATATTGTAGCTAATTTATAAAACATACCTTTTTGGGGGATTGGGAGCAGAAAAGGACCGAGTTTCACACTGGGGCTTCAGGTGGTTTTTAATGTTATTTGTCTAATGGTAATGTTAAGGGTCATTCAGACCTTCGCCTGAGGTCAGCCGAAGTCGGTTGCTTCCCCTGCTAATGACTGGGCTGTAGAACCGTGGCTCAAACCCCAGCAGGGGACCACATTAGCGTTCAGTTGTCTGTAACTGCTGTGTGAAGTAAATCTGTCTCCCACGTCCCCACAGTTTCGCCGAGCCTGTTTCCATTCGGACGACTACTGGGAACAGCTTGCTCATTAATTAGCCATGACCCATGAGGTGGGAGGGGCATGAGGGCCAAGCTGGGTAGCCTAGCTGTCTGGGGGTGGGGAGGGTGTTTTTGGTTGGGGGGAAGCAGGTCAAAACTATCGCCTTTAGGGGTTAGGCTGAAATGAGTCATCCCCCCATTCTCTCTGCCCTGCCAAAAAGACATCTTTCCAGACAAAAGTAGTTCAGTGCTCCTCTGGGTTTTAATAGGTTTTAACATGGTCCAATCACAGAATACCATGAGATATCGAGGTGCAGTATAGAACCAACAGTGATGCCACAGCCATGACATACCTCTATATTCTGTAACCACTGTATCATGGAGGTCCAGTCATGTTTCAATTCTAGACCACATCTAATCTAATGGAGGTCCAGTTGTATAGACCATCTAACATTTTTAGAATATTTTAATTTACAAAGATTTCAACAGAAAGAAAATAAAATGTTTACAATTTTCATCCCCCCAACATGATCCTTATCCCTCCTGTCCCCCCGCTAACAATCCCAACTCTCCCTCCACCCCCAAACCCACACCCCACAAAAAACAACTAGACAAACCGACAACACACTAACATACATACAAATACATACAGTAAGGAAAAACATTACACTTGATGAACTAGGAACATTATATGATTTAAAGTAAATCAGATCTGAGGGGAGACTCTGCAAGCTAATAAAGTATGAGATAAAAGTCTGCCATTTGTCAGAGAATTTTAAGTGTGATCTCCTCCTGGAATATTAAATGTTTTCAAGTTTTAAAAATGGCAAGACATCACATAACCACTGAGAGGCTAAGGGTGGCTGACAGGACTTCCACTGCAGCAAAATCCTGCATTGGGCTAATAGTGTAGTAAAAGCAATGATATTGGCATATTTTGAATTATGCGAAAGAGAGACCCTGGGACTCCAAACACTGCTATCAGGGGGCATGGAGCTAAATCATTTTAAGTGCTTCTGAAAGGGTATGGAATACAAAGGTCCAAAAGGTACTCAATTTTGAGCAAGTAAAAAACATATGGTAGAGGTCACATGGGGAGGAATGACATCTGTCACACATATCCACCACTTTGGGATACATTCTAGACCAGAGGTGGGCAAACTACGGCCCGCGGGCCAGATGCGGCCCAGCCTGGTCCTTTGATCTGGCCCGTGAGGCATTTTAAAACCCTCCACAGTCTCCCGATGCTCTAGAGCGTGAAGCGTGATTCTATTGCGATGTGTTCATGCTAGCAACTAAACGTTGGTACCGTTGGAAAGAAGAAGATCAGACGAAAAGAATGAGTGATGGCTGATCCATGTGGGTTTATGAGAGCCGGAGCTATCGCGCCTCAAAATTGGTCATGTTTTTTTTACTTTCGCCTTTTTTACTGAACACATTACAGCCATTAAGTAGGAAGTGAAAATGACAAAATAGCAGCTCTTCAATGATGTAGGACATCATCCTGCACAATACAAACATAGTACCAATACGATTGGAAAGAGGGGCCGCTGATAAAATAATGCCAATCCAAATAATGAGGAGTGGTTTGTCCTTGTGGATTAATGACAGCCAGAGATACGCTAAATAGACTTGAAACAAACAGTAGTGATTCAATTCTAAGAAGTCAAACAAGGAAATGGTGTTACAAAACAAAACATTTATTTTCTGTAGGATATGCACGTAACTGTGTAGAGGGCGGGGTTAACTTAATTAAATGACACTTCCTACTTTTCATGCATCGCTATAAAATGCGGCCCTTCACTTTGTTTCAAAAGCTCAATGTGGCCCTCAAGCAAAAATAATTGCCCGGGTCTGTTCTAGACAGTCTGGACTGAATAAGGCCCAAAATGTATGTAAAGCAAAACTTTAAATGTTGCTGAAACTGGTACCAGATTTTAAGAGTGGATAGTACTACAGGGTTGCCTGTGTAAAGAGAAGGAGATATTGGGAGAGCAGAACATAATAAGGCAGGGAGAAAAGAGAAGGAGCAGGAAAGACCTTCTAGTAGGCACCTAGATGTGTTTGGGGAGTGCAACCACAATAGCAGTTTCACAAGGTTGGCACCCCAATAGTAATATAGAAAATTAGGAAGTGCAAGCACACCACTGAATTTACATTGCTGAAGTAAAAACCTACTTATCTTAGGTGACATTCCAGCCCAAATGAAAGAAGGAACCGCCTGGTTAATTGCTTTAAAAAAACACATAGGTAAGACCAAAGGGATAGATTGGAAAACATACATGAATTTAGGCAAGCTATTCATTTTAACAGCATTGATTCTCCCTACAGGGAGACGGGTAAGTTATATCACCTTTTAAAATCAGCCTTCATCTGAATGAGAAGGGGGGAAAGTTAGCTGAAAGGAGAGCTGACATTGAGCAAGTCACATTCACTCCTAGGTATTTAAAGCCCAAATGATTTAGTTGAAAAGGAAAATCTATCAACTGGAGCAGTAATGCGGCTGGATTGATTGAGAAACACTCACTTTTTTGAAGATTTAGCTTGTAACCGGAGAAAGAACTAAAACTATCCAGAATGGAAGGAATAGTTAATAGAGACGTTGATGGATTATGTGCCTATAGAAGCAAGTCATCAGCATATAAGTTTAGTTTTTAGTTTAACCGTTATTTTACCAGGCAAGTTCACTGAGAACATTTTCTCATTTGTAGCAATGGCCTGAGGGAAGGGAGGTAGAGGAGGGGGAGAGGGAGAGGGGAATGAATAAGCCAATTGAGAGACAGGGATGATTAGGTTGCCATGATGGTATGAGGGCCAGATTGGAAATTTGTCCAGGACACCGGGGTTAACACCCCTACTCTTACGAATAGTGCCATGGGATTTTTAGTGACGACAGAAAGTCAGGACACCCGCTTTAACTTCTCATCCGAAAGACGGCACCCTACGCAGAGCAGATGTCCCCATCACTGCCCTGGGGCATTGGGAATGGTCTTTAGACCAGATGGAAGAGTGCCCCCTACTGGCCCTCCAACACCACTTCCAGTAGCACTGGTCTCCCATACAGGGACTAACCATGCCCGACCCTGCTTAGCTTTATAAGTAAATCAGCAGTGCAATGCAGGGCTCTATGCTATATATAATGACAGGTTATGTTTAATTCCCTCCCATAAAAGACACCCTGGAAGGAGGGTGAGGCTCGTAAAGCCACCGAAAGGGGCTTGATAGTGGTGTGGAAGAGTAAGGGAGAAAGAGGGCAGCCCTGCCTGGTCCCGCATTCCAGGGTGAAGTATTCAGAGTGATTATCATTGGTACAGACACTGGCCTGTGAGCAGCCTAATCCAAGCAATTAATTTGTAACCCAAACCAAACTTTTTAAGAGCGGCAAATAAGGATTCCCATTCAATTCTGTCAAATGCCTTCTCAGCATCAAGCATTACCTCATGTTCCGGTGATTTTAAAAACTGTTTTGAATTAATAATGTTAAACAGGTCCTGAATGTTAACATATGACTGTCTACCCTTAATGAAGCCTGTCTCTTCCTCTGAGATGACTGAAGGGAGGATCGCCTCTAAGCGCCTCGCTAACACTTTTGCGAGCACCTTTACATCCACATTGAGGAGGCTGAGGGGACTGTAAGAGGAGCAGGCTGTCAGATCTTTCCCTTAAGCAGAAGAGCTATAGATAGCTCTGTCAATGTTGTGCGGAGCACACTATGGTCCAAAGATTCATTATACATAGATAAAAGTAACTAAGCCAAACGCAAGTAGAATTTCTTAAAAAAATTAGTTGAGAACTTATCTGGGCCCGGGGCTTTGCTACTTTGCATTGAGGTTATGGACTCACCCACCTCCCCAAGCCTCAGAGGGGAGTCCAGGTCATCTGCAATCTCACAAGCGACAACAGGGGTGTCTAACACCTCCAAGAATTTAGTCATATTAGCAGTGTCAGGTGGGATCTCAGATTTAAAAGTGAAGAATAAAATGTTTTAAATGAGTCGTTAATTCCATTTGGGTCTGAGATTAAACAGTTAGAAGGGTCTCCAATTAAAGGAATTAAACGTGAAGCAGCATGTCGATTTAATTGATGTTTAAGCAGGCGGCCTCGCCTTGTCACCTTGCCCGTGAAAATAAGAGTAACCACTTTGCTTCATTGGTAGATAAGAGGGTTAAATTTAGATTGTAAATTCAAACGTTGTTTATATAGCTCTGGGGGTGGCGTCTGAGCATAATTACGGTCCAAGTCATGAATATTGTTAGAAAATTTCCTCCAATTTGATCCTTCCAGCTCTGTTTAAGTGAGAGTAGGGTATAATCACACCTCTTAAATAGGCCTTGAGTGGAAAGCTTGTAAACGTATTGAAATCGCTTTACCCTGAAAATACACGTTTTCTGGATGTGAAAAAAATCGAACATTTTGGAGTGGAGATAGTGGAGTCGGAATAGCTTTAGCTACTGTGTCTTACAACAACTCCTCCAGTGCCAAATGGAAGACAACTTCGAGGAGAAATGGACAGTTCAGAGACTATTGTCCAAACATCACAAAACACTTAAAGCGATGCCCACTGTGTTGACGGCACTCCAACTGGCCTTGGTATTTGGTGCCAACTGCAACCTGCGAAAATTATATATTAAGACAAATAGTGCAACACTAATAAAAATAGGAAAGGTCCATTTCTAGAGATTATCTAATCTAATGGAGGTCCAGTTGTAGATACCTTCTAATCAATGGAGGTCCAGTTCTAGGGGGCATCTAATCTAATGAAGTTCCAGTTTTAGAGACCATTTAATCTAATGGAGGTCCAGTCATTGAGTCCATCTAATGAAATGGAGGTCCAGTTTTAGAGACCATCTAATCTAATGGAATGTGCAGATTATGTATATATTTATATATGTATATATGTCTGTCTGTCTGTCTGTCTGTCTGTCTGTCTGTCTGTCTGTCTGTCTGTCTGTCTGTCTGTCTGTCTGTCTGTCTGTCTGTCTGTCTGTCTGTCTGTCTGTCTGTATGTATGTATGTATGTATGTATGTGTGCTTGTTTGTGCATATGAATGTGGATATGTAGTTATGTATTTGCATTTGTGCACATTTGTCGTGCGGTAACCATTGGCATGCCTCTAAACCAAACACAAGCCTACTTGATGAAAGGCCAAAATATTTATTTCCTTCCTTTTGATGGTCATAAAAAAGCTCCAGACAGATATGCATTCACAAGCTCCAGACAAAAAAACATTTTTAAATACGCTCCAGACAGAAATACATTCATAAAGAAGCTCCAGACAAATTTACATTCATAGACAGATGTACATACACCACTGGTACTTGGAGTGGCTCATATTAGATGAGAACGTTATCCCCCTTTCCTGAATGAGTAAGTTTAGTATGCTGCCTTTTGTAGGCTCGGTCTGCAATTTGCTCCCATCTCCTCCCCTCTCCTCTTCTCCGTCTCTCTCCTCAACTCCTCAACTCCTCAACTCCCTTCTCCCCGATCCCCACTGCTCATTTCTATCTACATGATCTTCCTCCTTATCTCAGCCCACTCTCTCCATATCCTTTCTCTGCCCGGTTGCTCCCAGTGCTCGACCTCGCTTCCTCTCTGTCATCCTCTCTTTCTCCCCCCTCTCTATTCCTACCCTATCACTCTTTGCTTCTCCTCCCCCATCACTCTCTATTTCCATCTCTCAATTTTAATTAAAACTATTCAGTACCCAGAGGATTTGGCTGCATGACTGTGGTTTAAACAGTGAGATCGCCATTTAGTCAACATTACTGTCAGGCTAAAGCAAATTCAATTTGTTATCATAATACAGTCATATGCAAAAGTTTAGGTACCCCTGACAATTTCCATGATTTTCATCTATAAATAATTGGGTGTTTGGATCAGCAATTTCATTTTGATCTTTCAAATAACTGAAGGACACAGTAATATTTCAGTAGTGAAATTATGTGTATTGGATGAACAGAAAATGTGCAATATGCATCAAAACAAAATTAGACCGGTGCATACATTTTTTCAATAGATCTTCAACAATATTCAGGTCTGGGGACTGGGATGGCCATTCCAGAACATTGTACTTGTTCCTCTGCATAAATGCCAGAGTAGATCTTGAGCAGTGTTTTGGGTCGTTGTCTTGTTGAAATATCCAGCCCTGGCTTTAACTTCAACTTTGTGACTGATTCCTCTACATTATTCTCAAGTATTTGCTGATATTGAGTGAAATCCATGCAACCCTCAACTTTAACAAGATTCCCAGTACTGGCACTGGTCACACAGCCCCAAGGCATGATGGAACCTCCATCAAATTTTACTGTGGGTAGCAAGTGGTTCTCATCGAACGCTGTGTTCTTTTGCCACCATGCATAACGCCCCTTGTTATGGCCATCTTAGTTACATCAGTCCACAGCACCTTCTACCAAAATGAAGGCTTGTCCAAATGTGCATTTGCATACCTCAAGCGACTCTGTGTGTGGCATGTGTGCAGAAAAGGCTTCTTCTACATCACTCTCCCCTATAGCTTCTCCTTGTGTAAAGTGCGCTGAATTGTTGAACGATGCACAGTGACACCATCTGCAGCAAGATGATGTTGTAGGTCTTTGGAGATGGTCTGTGGGTTGTTTTTGACCGTTCACACCATCCTTTGTCTTTGCCTCTCTGATATTTTACTTGGTCTGCCACTTCTGGCCTTAACAAGAACTGTGCCTGTAGTCTTCCATTTCCTCACTATAGCCGCTTTCCTACCGGAGGGATCTTTGCAGTTCCTAGAACATAACATTCTTATAACCTTATTTCTTGTGTTCCGACTGGAGCAGTTTGGGGAGTATTTATCTCCTCAAACTGCAGTTCCTGTAACTCTTTTAGGTCCTTCTTCAGAGCAGGGTCTTTCCCTTTTCCCTTTTCGTAGGTCTACATTGATTGGTCCAATTTATAAGTCACACTCGTCGTTTCGTTTGCATGTTGCACTCTGCTCTTCCATCTTCATCCATCATATTACATATTATGCTGGAGCCTTCGTCTTCCGTGTTTCTCTGTTAAGTAGGCTACTCCATTTCTATGACTCCAGCCTAGTTTTTAAACTCTGCCGTTCGAACAACTTCGTTATGAGGACATAGCCCAAAAACAAATGAACAAAGAATACCCTGACCCTAATGGAACCCAGCACTACTTGGGCTAAAAACGACCAGATTATCCGCATACATAAGAGGATTTACAAAGTTATCTCCAATCATGCACCCAGTGTTACAAACATTCAACCGTGAAATGTTGTTGTATATGGCGCTACGCTAAAATCTAGCGACGATACTATAAAGACCGTTGCGGTGCTTGCGTCTCTCCCTTATCCCTCCTACCAGTTCCTATGGCCACTTGGCCAGTGCGAATGCAAATAGCAAAACCGGTTTTGCAGGAGAGTAGTTAGTAGAACTGTTTAGAAGTGGACTGTTCCTATAACTATATTCATGTAACTACTTGGTTGGAAAGCGGCTTCTGTTCCTCACAGTTGACACTGACAGCTTAAATCTCTGCGATTGCTTTTTGTAGCCTTCCCCTAAACAATAATGTTGAACAATCTTTGTTTTCAGGTCATTTGAGAGTTGTTTTGAGGCCCCCATGTTGCCAATCTTCAGAGGAGAGTCAAAGAGAACAACAACTTGCAATTGGCCAGTTTAAATACCCTTTCTCATGATTGGATGCACCTGTCAATAGCCGCTTTCCGACCGCAGGGATTATTGCAGTTCCTAGAACATAACGTTCCTATAACCCTTTTTTCTTGTGTTCCGGTAGAAGAAATTGCGGGATTATTTAGTTCCTCGCACCGCCGTTCCTATAACCTATTTGTGAAAATGAAAAGGGTGGCCAAATTTATGCACCTGCACCAAATTTGATGCATATTGCACATTTTCTGGTAATCCATAGAACCTTATTTCACTACCGAAATATTACTGTGTCCTTCAGTTAATTGCTGATCAAAACACCCAATTATTTATAAATATAAATCATGGAAATTGCATAAACCTTTGCATACAACTGTACATGTGCAGCTACTTTTCTACAGGACACAAAGTAAAAATAATATCCAGCTCTACGTTACAGATTAGTATGGATAAGAACATGCTAAACAATCCCTTAGCATCCAACAATATGAATATTAAAAAACTGAATCTCCATGTAATAAAATAATGTACTTTGCATGACATCAGTGAATTCATCGCCATTGTCCCTAGTGGGGTAGAATTTATTAATTATTGAATAATACTGACTAGAATAATAAGTGATGTGACAAAGCTCCTGCAGGCAGCTAATTAAAGCTGTTAGATGTCTGTTGACATCACAATAGCAACACAACAGTGACATTAATCAATAACAAACACACAGAATGCAGAACGCAGAGATCCAAATGTCACCACACATAATGTTGGTGTATTTGAAACAAAATGTCCTCTAATTTGCATTTGTAAATTATAAAAGATAATGAATTATGTGTGACATACTGTACAGTGTGTGCTGGTATGTATGGGACTTAAGGTCAGGTTGTATATCTACCTACTGATGTAAATACCACAACATTTTCAGTATGATCCTCAAAGTGATGCAAGTATCGCATGATGTCACTGTGTTTTAGTTTTTTGTTAATGTGTTCCATCTTATTAAACCATGTTTGTTCCGGGGCGATATAGACCAGTAAACCGTTGAGTTGGTGCTGCCTTGTAGGATTGCTTTAAATCCAAAGGGGTTGTTTGATAAACGTTGATAGAGTTCTGTCAAAAGTAGGTTTGATCAACAGTATGGCGTTATATATGTGCCTCATTCCTGAGCGCGTAATTGTACGTTTTGAGCGTGTAATTGTAAGTTTTGAGCACAGAGAACTATATTTTGCAAGCACATTACATTATATGCTCACGCAGTTTACTCAGGTGCTCTCTCACAAACTCGTTCTCTGCGCGCAGGCAGACAATGTTGCGCTCAGGTCGAGTCTCCCGC